>PVJL010006028.1:0-98442 GCA_004026885.1 Lyroderma lyra | reverse complement strand
AGAGAGAGGGAGAGAGAGCAAGAGAGAACCAGTCAAATGGTTTCTCAAAAAGTGTATTCAAAGGTAGAAATGTCTCCTAAGGATTTAAAGTCATTAAAACAGGTGCCATTCTTATGTAGGACTGTCTTCCCACTGCATGACTGCATGTAATAAAGTAGGAGGACTGGGCTGCCTTGCCTTTCATCTCAGCTACAGTATGCTGAGACACGGGTGTGTGTGCCTGTATTTACGTGTGCATATATAAACATAGTATTTAAAGCACAGCCCTAAAATCACTTTAAAGTGACACAATTATGTAAATAGAAGGGATTAAAAATGTTACATGATTTTCTAGAACAAGACTTCATTCAAACTCAAAATACAATTATTTGATTTTTTTTTTTTTTTTTTTTTTTTTTGCCTTTTTGTATGTGCGCAGCTCCCCGGCTGGGAATCGAACCCAGGCCGCAGCACTGACAGCGCCAGCGCCGAAGCCTTAAGCTGATTTTTTTCTTGATGCTCTTCAAAGACAGCAATTCCACAACTGCCATCAGGAATGGTTTGTATCATAACAAACAGGAAATTCTCTCTCTCTCTCTCAACTCTGTTTATCTTAGAACAATCTTAGATTTACAGAATTATTATAATGAACACAGTAATATTATAAAGAATTTCCATGTCCACCACACCCAATTTCCCCTGTTGTTGTCGTATTTCATCAGTATTTCTATCCAAGGAACAAATATTGACATGCTATTTTCTCAGTTTTTCCCTAATACCCCTTTTTGTTCTGCCCCAGGATCCCATCTGGGACACCGCATTGCATTAGTTGTCATGTCTCCTCTTGGCTGTGACATTTTCTCAGACTCTCCTTGTTTTTGATGACCATGACAGTTTTGAGAATTACTACTCGGGTATGTTGTAAAACGTCCCTCATGTGGTATTCGTCTGATGTTTCTCTCACAATTAGGCTAGGTTAATGTATGTCTGAAGGGAGAATGGCAGAGGTAAAGTGACACTATCATGTCACATCCAGGGTACACACTATGAATTGACTTACTGCAGTTGTGAGGTTCTTTCTCGTGTCTAAAGTAAATGCTTTTTGTTGGAGTAATGGTTCTTAAAGAGTGGTCCCCAGACCAGCAGTATCAGCATCGCTTGGAACTTGTTTAAAAATGTGGGGGCACATTTTGGGCCTGGGAATAGCTATACCGAATCAGAACCTCTGGGGCAGGGGTGGGGGGCTCAGCAATCCGTGTTTGAACAAGTCTGCCAGGTGATTCTGCAGCGTCTGAAGTTTAAGAACTATTGTGTCAGAGGTTCGCTAACACATTTGGTCTCAATGTGTACAAAAATATAAAATAAAATAAAATTCTAACTATGCAACCATTAAGCCACGGCTCTTGACGTTGTCACACTTTATGAATACCTATCAGCAGACACCATTCCCAGATACTGTGATTTAATTAGTCTGGGGGGAGGTTTGGATAAAAAGCTCCCGGGTCATTCCAAGCTGAGTCGGGGCTGGGAGCTCCTGCGCCTGGCCCTGGGCTGCCAGACGTCCTCCTTCTTCCTCTCACACTTCCCGTGCCCCTCACGCTCGCCCCCGTACCCCCTCAGTCTTCGGAAGAACGGATCAGTCAGTAGCCTGGTTTCTAGCAAACATCAAACAGGATTTAACACTATAGAATTGCAGAGTTGGTATAGCTATAAAGGTCAACTAGTTAAATGGTTTCAAAACTCTTTTTTCTTTTTTTTTTGTGCAAACCTCTTTCTTCAAAGGAAGTCTTATGGGGAACCCCGATAGAGAAAAAGAACACTCAGAGCTGCTCTGTGTGAAGGATAAGTGGGGGCTTTGGGTGCTTCTGGCACCAGTGGGCCATCACAGGCCTAGCTCAGCGGTCCCAGCCAGGGGTTGTCTACCTTCTCCCCGATCACCTCCAGTGATCCGAGCTTCTTTACCTCCACACCACTCCATTTTCAGTTCAGCTCAAAGCTTGCAGACGTTCTTCTTTCCCTGGAGCCCAAATCCCTCTCACTTCTTATTGCTAGTTACTGATTCGGTGCTAAAGCGAGGAGACGTGGTTCCTTTCCTGTTAGGAAGTGCTTTTTATTTTACATCAGACCCACTACCTGCTACGCAGTGGTTCTCAGCTAGACTGTGTACTAGAATCACCTGAGGAGCTTTGGCAACTCTGGATATCCAAATTGTATTCTGAATCCCTTCAAGTGGGACCAGGTAGGTGAACTTGTTAAAGTGCTGCTGGAGATGCAAGGCCATCAGGTAGACCATGTGGCCTCATCGGTCAGCGCTGCTAGTGTGGGCCATGCCAGAGCCTTCGCTGTCCAGACAAATGAGGCCACCTTGTCTACCTCATCCTTGGCTGAGCCCCATTTCTTGCCATCCTCTCTGCATTCTTTTCAGAATGCCCCATTGTCCTTATCCAAACTTAAGTCACAATAGCACAATTTCTACACGTTGTTTTTACAAACAGAATGCCAGGTTCATATAATACCAAATTCTTCCTGGCCCAAAGTAATTAAGATAAAGGCATCCATTCTTTCATAACTCAATAATTTAAGTCCTACCCATCTGGTCCCCATGCCCTGTGCAGGAAAGGTCACAGAAATCCTCCCACCTTTCTCTAAGCAGATCTGGCTTTGGCAAAAGAGAGCAGCTTTTCCCTTCACAGCTAGTGTACTTGTCCTGCCCTGGTTCTGTGAGAGGTAGATGACATGATGGTTTCTCATGAATGAACTGAGCAACTCCACCCCAATGGCCCATGTTTAGCTTGGTAAGAACTCTGCTCTTCCCCTGTACTCCCTACATCTATTAGTCAGCAAGGAACTGAGCTGTGCGAAACACAGGCTGCCTGGGTTGTCGAGTTCACCAGCCTCCAAGTGCCCCCTCCTGAATCCTCTTCACCAGTATTTCCTGAATGAAGTTAAGATCACATAGGCCAGGAGCCAGGCAGTTTTGCTAAGAACCAGTGACAATTACTTGTCACCACCAGGCTGGAGAATAATACATCTCAGTTGTTCCTATCTCCACTCATCAATGTGTCCTGTCTTTATTAGGTGACTTGTAGCCATTAAGTCCTAGGGAACATGAAGGGGATAGGTCTGCATGACCACTGGATTCTGAGAGGTGACACTCCCAACCCTCCGCTCCAGCTGCAGGCCATTGCTGAGGCAAACACAGCCGTTAGGCCAGGCGTTCCCTCTCAAACACACATGCTCCAGCCTCAGCTGGATCCTCAAGTCTCCCCTATAATTGTTTTATTTTTCCTCACTTAACTTGTCAATGCCCCACAACAGTATCTCAAAACCTCCTTCCAAAATTTCAATTTCCTCATCTCTGCAATAGGGATAATAGTAGTAGCTACCTAGTAAGGCTCTTCAGAGTATTAAATGAAATAATGGGTATAAGGGTCTAATGTTATTATTATATTGTGTAAGGTATTATGTTATGAATATATGCTGTTATTATGTAACATAAAAAATAAAATAATTATTGTGTTATTTTCTACTCATTTCAGAGTCAAAGAACATTTTTTAGTGCCTACTATATGCCAGCTGTTGTGACAGAAACTGGGATTTTTAGACATTCATAAGACATGGTCTTTGTTCATCGTGCAGGGAGAACAATGTGTGAACTGCGTGGAGTTTGCACGACACTTCGCTATCAACCCTCTGAAGATCCTACTCCCCTCTAAATTTCTCTCATCTCAGGGCCTCTTCCTTCCTTATGAAGATCTGGGCAAGCCAATGGCCACCCTTCGGGGTTCCTCTTCATCTCGGAATTTCTCTGTGTCATCAAGGCACTTGTTTTCCTGTCCTCTTGCCACAGAAGACCAGGTCTGCTCCACCCCTCAGCTCTGGCCCTTCCCACCCCCGAGAGGATGTCCCCTTAGCTTCTGCTGTCAGCTCTGAGCCTGCAGGTTTAAACTGAGTTCTTGCTCTTGAAGCAATTAGAACAGAGTTAACGTGATATCAAAAAATTTTAAATTAAAAAAAAAAGCAACCTACATAATAAATGCCATATGAGTCACTGAGGGCAAAAAATGTGCCACAACATTCAGCAGAAAAACAAAAACAAACCGAAAAACCCCCAACCAAACAAACAAAAAACATTGAGCTCTAGCTAAAAAATGTACTGTTTCCGACAGGAAGAAAGCTAACTCCCAAAAACTTTGTAATCATATTAATGAAGCTTTAATATCTTACAGTTTTCATAAAGTAATTTTACAAATATTATTTCCTTCACACCATTTAACTCAGTGAGGAAGGTGAAGGAATATTCTGCCCATTTTACAAATGAGGAAACTGATGCAGAGAGAGAAAGGGGTGCTTAGGAGAAATCCCAAGGTGGCCAGCCAGTACATGCAGGAGCCAGACCAAGGTTGGATCTTTGGAGAACCTTCCTTGCCAGACTAGGAGGCAACACTTTGCTGGGAACTTAGCAATATGTTTTCTCACATACCCTTTACAACTCTAGAAGGTAAGTCTGACTGTATTTTAGAGATGAGGATGACCTTGTGAGGAAGAGTTGCAGAGGGAGGGAGCCGTTAGGTACCTTGCCCCTAATCCCACTGCCAGGAAGCTACAGAGCTGGCATATAAATCAAGGCTCACAAAACCGGAATTCTATGTATTAATATTACATTATATTTCTTATGTGGTAAGGATTTTTGCTTCTGAGAAGAAAAGCTAATACAAAAAAGAAAACCAAAAAAACAAAAAAGAAAAGAAAAAGAACAGAAAGGAAAGAAGGAAAGCTAAGCTTAGCACAGCTGGCAGAGAGAGCAGCTAAGAATGGATACAGCACGGTGAAGCAAGTTGTCTATACCAAGTCGGGGCCACGGGGCAAAATGGAGAGGCTCTTCGTCAGTGATGGCCAGAAATACTCAGCTATTTTCATAAACATGAATGCCTAAGTTACTTGTGAAAGGAAAATGATTTCATTTAATTATCTCTCAGTTTTTATTTCTCTCTATGATAACATGAGATCCCTTCGTAGAAACTCTTCAATGACTAAGTTTCGTGATAGTGATCTGTATGTCCAGTCAGATCTATCACTCACATGGCCTCAAATGATTTGATGACTGACGTCATTGAAATAAATTCAGTTCTTTGTATTACATTGAATATGCAGACATCTTTAAAAAGCAGCTTAATTAATTTGAAGTTTAGGATGTTAGCAAAAATCTCTTTTGAAGAAAAACACTAAGGGAGATGTTATAAACCAATTGAAAGAATATGTGTTCAACAAACTATATAAAAATAATAATACTGAATATAGCGTTGGAAAGTTTATGACAGATATTTGATATCACAGCCTCTTTGGAATTTTAACTTCAGAAATATTTAGATGGGTTGGGTCTCAAAATTCTAAAGCATGACTGAATAATTTTCCACTGGGTACACTGTACTTTTATGAGGATTTCATTCTTTGTTTCCCTTCTTGTGTTCAGGCTGACCTGGTTGATGGCTATGACTCAGACGTTAGACTCACTAGTTGTGGTTTGAAGGGTATCACTTGAGAATTCTAATCTTTTTTGTCATGCACCATCCCTGGGGATTCCAAAGTGTTACTAACCTGAAAGGGACTCCCCTTCCTCAATAAGCTCAGCTCCCAACCAGAAATGAGCAACTTCTGGTAGTGAAAATGGGACGTTTTAGAAGTATTCACTAATAGTAATAGGAAAACCAAGGCAAGAAAACTCTCTGAAACCCATTATTTACCATATTAGGAAAAGATGCAAGGAAGATAGATAAAAGCTTTATAAGAAATAAACTGGATTAATTTTATAAAAAAAATATTAACCAAAGATTTTTGTTATTACTTCTTTCACCAATAAATTATATTGGAGAAAAAGAAAGAGAGGATTAAACTATAACCTAACTAAGAAGGGAGTGCCCTGCTTTATGGGATCAGATACAGAGAAAGCAATCACTCCTAGGCATTCCTTAATCAATTATAAGTCTCATCAACACTCACACTCACAAACACCTGCTCTGTGCTACTCTGTGTTAACAGGTATCAAGGAGTTAGTAATGCAAGTTCTTTTCTTCAAGAAGCTCACTATCTAGTGGAAGACTTCATACTATATTCACAAACTTTTTAATATTTATTATCAGGGTTATTAAGTGTGACTACCTGCTAAGCACTTGGCTCTGTCCTTAGAATAAATAAATGAGAGGACCCAGTGACATGTGAATCAAAGTTCAATATGCTTCCTCACTATAGATTTCCATTTGTAGTTTTATATTTATTTTTCTTAATACATTTCAGGTAGAGACATATTCATTTATTAATAATACTATAAGTACCAATGTGTGCATCCCAGAAAATACAACATACTTACTTTCAACCCAGAAACTTAACTCTCAAAGATAAAAGACTGATTGGGATCAAATAGAACCCTATCTAAAAGTTAAAAAGGTGCTAGTCAGAAAGTCATCAGAGAGCCCAAGTTAGGTAACTTAAGCCGAAGATTTCCCAGGTGTGCCCTAGTTTCAATACACTGAATGCACAGATTGAAATAGTGTGTGCAAATAATTTTTTTAGAAAGAGTATATCATACATATACAATACTCAAACCTTTCAGATTCAAAATTCCCAAATGGAAGAGTGATTAGGGACTTTTTATAGGGACTAAATGACTCAGCCTGACTATCTCAAGTCATTCGATGAGTGTCTATAAAGCAAACAAACAAAACAAAACACATAAAAAACCTGTTTGATTATGTAATTAGGTAATGTACTGAAAACACCCACAAAAATTTGTAAATTTCTGTAACTTGTAGGCTGATTCTAAAAGGACATTAGTAAGCTGGGTGCCATCTCCAGTGGCACACAATAGCAGGTGTGTTAGAGGGGGAAGGGCAGGTTTGAATGGATAGAAGGAATATCAGGTTCAAAGGTGGGCGGGGCAGGACAAGGAGGTTTCAGCACACCTGAACAGAAAGGTCTAAGAGGTAGGTGTAGGCCAGGCCTCAGAAGGCCTATCAGAAGGTGGGACTTTCCTCCCATAGGTGAGGGGAGCCATTGATTGAAGAGTTTTTTAAAAATGCAACAACAAGGTCAAATTTCACATCTGAGGCCACGCGGGAGAATGACTGGAAGAATTCTAGATGAGAGGCAAGGAAACCAATTAAGACAAGGAAAGCGATAGTGTGAATTTGGGTAACAGCTATTGGGATAGAGAGAAGGAAAGGGGAAGAGAGGCTAAGTTAGCACAGTTAATGGGACTTGGCCATTGTCTGAATGTGAGCCTGACCGAAGAGGAGTCCAGGGGACTTCTGTGTCCCTGGCATGGGGTAACGCACAGGCAGGGTGCCAATCTTTGAGTCAGGAAGCAGATGTGGCGGAAAAGCACGCTTGAAAGTTAGGACGATAAAGTTTGAAAGCGGTTAGAAAAAAATTAAGTAAGCCATCAACCACACATGGTTGTCAAGTATAACAAAATGGTCATCAGGTGGCACGAAGGTCAAGTTGAAGCTAGCAGCATGAGTCAGTAATAAAGTCACCCAGAAATGATCTGAGTTTCCCAGAAGAATTTGATAGGAGCAGAGAAACGTCTCATCTTTACTCAGAAGTATGGGAATGTGACAGTGATAAAAGGCCAAGCAGAAAGAAGTACAAATAAGGCTTCAGTTAAAAGCAGTTGAACTTGAACTCTGGGCTGGGATCACACATGGATGTCAAAGAGCCTAGTGCATGAACTAAGGGGTCAGGAACAGTGAAGGGACCAGACAGGGCCCTGCGGTCCCAGAGCAGGTCGGGCGGGGTGGGGGGGGGCATGAATGCACAAGTGTCTGTGGTCACACGGAGAATTTCAGCATTTAGGACAGCATAGACGGCACACTTCCACCTGACTTTAAATGCTAAGGCGTGGCCAAGCTCACCTGCAGCTTATTTACACTGCAGTGATGCACTTAGTGCGAGGATTTGTCCTTAAGTGTGGGTGGCGAAGTCACTGTCACTGTTGGTGGGGGAAGGTGGAGGGCACACTTTGAGGAAGACGGAAAAGTGTCCTGAAAGCCCTCATTGTGGCTTACCAGGCGCCATGCCAGCTGCCCCCCACCCCCGCCCCATCTCTCTCCATACTGCTCAGCCCCGCCCCCAGCCCCCCATGCCAGCCCAGCTGGCCTTCTTTCAGTTCCTTGAATGCTCTGGACTCTCTTTCACCTCAGGGGCCTCCCAAGTGTAATTTCCTCTTCTTAGAATTTCTAACACCCTTTAGCTTCTCCTGTCCCTTCCTCTGCTCCAGTCAGATCTCCTTCTGAATGTCACTTCCCCAGAGAGAGACTTTCCCCAAATCCTCAGGTCACCCTAGTGAGACTTTCCCGTATTACCTAGTACTTCTTAGCACTTAGCACAGTTTGGTAACGATCTGCCCACAGCCAAGTCCTCTCAATGGATGAGCCTTGGAGGGCCAACACCTTTGTCCCAGCAGCTTTGTCCCTCATAGAGCATCCATTTGAGTGTTTTTACCTGCCCCTCTTCCAAAGGACTGAAAGTGGCACAATGTAGTTGTATGGCGCATTTTGATATAAAATATTAAAACAATATTCTATTAATTAAATTTCAAATATCAGGTAGGCTGACCAGACGTACCGTTTTAAACAGGACAAAAAACCGTGGTCCTGTCCCATTTCAAACGGTACGTCTGGTCAGCCTGGTCTCACTGGGCTAAACTCAAGGTGTCAGTGGGCTGACCCTAGGTACCGTTTGAAATGGGACAGGACCGTTGTTTTCTGTCTCATTTCAAACGGTACGTCTGGTCAGCCATAGATTAGACAAAATGTCTAAGTGAATGTGAAGGTAATTGGTTCACTGGTTAGCAAAAAAGTGAAGCTTCCACCCAAAGAATGACCTTTCAGTCTCTCCTGGGGGTCCCACTGCCGAACCAATCTTCTTTAAACACCATTTCATCACAGCGCTTCCCCGCCTAAAGTTTACCAAGGATCCCTTGCCCCTTCCCCAACATAGTCAAAGTCCTGGTGACTTGCAGTGGCCTCTACAATGTGACCAAGCCCAGTCTTTTTTCCTACTCAAGTTGGGCAGGTTTTTGCACTCTGCCATTAACTTGCTGGGCTCGTTTCCCACCTCAGTGGTGTGGCCCACTTAACTTAACTTTCCTCTCCTGGAGGGCCCCTGCCTTTCTCTGGCACCCACCTGATGTTATCCCTGTCATTTGAGACCTGGTGGGCACCCACCTGATGTTATAATCCCTGTCATTTGAGACCAGGTGGCTCCACTCTCAGTTCCTTTGTGGAGCTTCAAGTTCTGGTCATGTCTTGCCGTGTTGATTTATCCTCCTGGGAATTCCTAATCTGAACCACAAAGTAGAACTCGATTGTATACTCTCTGGGAGTGTTCAGTACAGATCCTTGGGAGTTACACATATCTCAATACTTCTTAATAGCTCATAAATTCCTCACCTAACCAAGGAGAATCAAAGGTAAAAATAACCTACATTACTTTTGTATACTTTTGTATGTCCCTGGACTACGATGTTGGCCAGGTTATTTATTTACTACATGTCCAAACACTTGTAAAAATTATGTGCCTCAAGACTTGCTTTTCAAATTTTAAACTTTTTAAAAAAATATATTTTAGTTACCCTTTTTCTGTTTGTTTGCTTTTTTTCCTAGTCTTGTGTAAGCAGATGTTAGTTACTGGGGTATTTTGGGGTTAAATTATGAATGATCTTTTTCTAGAACACAAAATCAACACTTCACTGCCACAGGGATCTGTCCCCAGTCACGTACTAACGGTCATGTGGTATTTATGAGTAAAGCTGAACTGGGGATAGAAATTCCGGGTATATCCGTGTATTTTTCTAATTGATTGCTCGAACTCTCATAACATGTTTTAAAATTGCTATCAAGTATTTTTAAAGTAATTCAGGACTTTTTAAATGACTTCCATTTAACTAAACAATTCTTTCCAATGATTTTCTTGGCGACAGAGTCCACAGAAATTAGGCAAGCTCTCCTTTTGGGCTACTTAAGGCATGTTTCTTATAAAACAGACTGTGTTAAAAAAAACCAAACAAACTCTGAGTATTAAATCAATAAGTAAGAAAACTGAAAGTAAATCTACTTCACAAATGCCAGTTCATTATATGTCTGTGTGAAGTCATTATATTAATGACTATCATTATGTTGCTGAAAGTATTATCATAATATATAAAATTACATTAAATTAATAAAATATGTGCAGGGTCAGATTTCAAGATACATCTATTACTGTGCTGGAAATAACACAGAGGCACACAGACACTAATCAGCTGGAAGAATTCTTTAGAGAATTTGAGATTGCTTTGCTCTAACTGGGAAAGCTGACACTGGACCGTTGTCAGAGCTTAAGAATGCAGTTTTTTATATGCCATAAAGATATGAAGTTCATATGTTATTGTTTATCTTTTGAGAAAAAGTAACGTAACATTTCTAGGTTCAGTGTTCCTCTTGCAAATTAAAAAAAAAACAAGTGGTAAAGGCAGTTCTGGAATATCCAGGAAATCTGATCTCATTTATGAGCTACCAAATATGGACATATACAGTGAGATCATTTTTCAGCGCATATTCTCTGAGGTATATAAAGTTGGGAATAACCTTATTAGAAATTCCTTTTCCAAATTCAATTTTTAAAGATTTGTTAAATTGTTAGAATATAACTGATGGGGAAAAAAACAATAGTCATGATGTGGGGAATCACAAAAAGTTTTCTATGGACTCATAACATCTAATTCACCAGAGGCACTAATATTGGGAGACCTGTGGCATTTCCTTCTGATCCATAATGGGCACTTCGTTTCATATTGCCTTTGCACAATCCACATATGAAGCCAAGGTCATCACCCACATAGAAAGGAGAGAAGAATTTGTGTCCCAGCCCCACCTGCTTCTGAAAATGAATCTACATCACGATACAAAGTAGAGTCCGAACTTGCACTGTGTGCTATATCACTAGGGCAGGACTCTGACTTCAGCGGTTACTGAATGTGAAATACCAAGGCAATAAAAACCTATTTCCATTTCCATATGAATCAGATTTGCTGTCTGCCATCACCAAGTGGCATAAAAGAATGGAAAAATCCCAGAGTCCCCTTTGCTCCCTGGGAGAAGATTCCCACATCACAGTCCCCATGCCCTGCCAAGCTAATTTATCCAGACAACCTGAACAACCAGAGGTGAAAACTTCCAGTGAGAGACTTCCCTGGAGCAAGACTGTGCTGCCACTCAACGAATGGGTGCCCTGGGGCGTGTTCCTTAGCTTCCCTTTGTCTCAGTTTCCTTAACTGTCAAATGGGTACAATAACAGTGCCTACTTGATAAAGTGTGAGCATTAAATAGATCACTACTTATAACACACTAGAACATTACAAAGCAGATGGTATGTGCTATGTCAGCTACTAATTGCTATTATTAAATTCATACCAACCATGCCAACAGTTCTCTTGAGGTTTCCCTTTGCCTGCTGCAAATGGACACCCCCATAAGCGTTCTGCATTGACCCCGTCCCCACTTTGCATCTCTGCATAGAGTTCTCACTTCCTCCAAGTGTTTTCCTCAAAACTGGATGGTTGTCTACATCCACAGTGTGAGGACCAGCAAATTCTCTCTCACGGAACCTTTAAGCTAGCTAGCTCTGAGGTCTGGTTAGGTTCTAGTGTGCTCTTGTCCGCACATCCTGTTTCAGTTGATGGTAACATCTTTCTAACATAGTAATTCATCTCTGCCTAATGCACAAAAGCTTCGTGTGCATTATCTCATTTCTTTTCATCTTCACAATAACCCTGCGAGGTAAAAGGCTTTCCTGTGTCACCTTGCTAAAAGTGACAGACTGACACAGAGGCACATCTGACTCCAAGGCCTGTGTTCCCCCATCTCAGCCACCTGTCTGCTAACTGTTGTGGCCGATAGTGTTCTCACCCTGGACTGGTGTCAGGAAATTATGGCCCATGAGCTGATAATGGTTTTTACATTTTTAAATGGGTGGAAACAAATCAAAAGAAAAATAGTACTTTGTGACATTTGAAAATTATATAAAATTCAAGTTTCGGTGTTTATAAATACATATCGGACATAGCCATGTTCATTCATTTACGTATTGTCTATGACTGCTTTCACATAATAATTGCAGAGTTGAACAGACGTGGCAGAGACCATCTGGCCCACAGAGTTGAAAATACTACTATCTGGCCAACCCTGCTCTAGATTCTTGCTGTTCACCATGTGGTTCGGAGACCAGCACCATCAGCATTGCCTGGGAGCTCATTAGAAAAGCAGAGCATTGGACTCTAACTCAGAATCTGAACCAGAATCTGTATTTTAACAAAGTGGCCCATCTGTACATTAATGTCTGAGCAGTGCTGGTGCAGGGAGTGGGTCATGTCATCGAGGAAAGATGGTAGGTTTGGGGCCTGATACTCTTTTTTTTTCATTTTTAGAGTGGGGCCTGATACTCTTGCTCCAACATTTTCCGTCTGTGTAGGCTTGGGTGTACCACTGAACTTGATCCTCTGGCTCCTCATTTGTAAAGTAAATCCAATAACATCTACCTTTAAGGATTACTTGGAGGAATGGTGATGCTGTCTGTAGTGGACTTATCACAGTGTGACAGCCACATAGCAAGCATTCGATAAATTGAAACAATGGTAGCATCCAAGATTGTGGACTCCGGACATCTGGGGCATGTCACTTCCCTAACAAAAGTCTACCATCTTGGCTCCTTGGAAACTGAAGAAACTGGCAGAACTTTCCAGTGTGTTTGATCGAAAGGGAAGATAATTTCAGTGTATGCCAGACACTGAATGTTTGTGTCTCCACCAAATTCACATGTTGAAACATAATCCCCAATGTGTTAATGTTTGAAGGTGGGACCTTTAGGAGGTGATTAGGTCATGAGAGTGGAACCCCCACAAATGACAAATGGGGTTAGTACCTTAAAGAAGAGTTCCGTCACCCTTTGCACCATGTGAGGACAGTGAAAAGACGGCCCTCTGCCAGCCAGGAAGCGGGCTGTCACCATTACTGAATTCGCCAGCGGCTTTACCTTGCACTGCCCAGCCTCCAGAACTGTAAGAAATAAACTTCTGTTGTTTATAAGCCACCAGTCTTAGGTATTTTTGTTATAGTCTAAATGGGCTAAGACAGTGTGTTTAATTAAAAATGAAGACCTAATAATAATGCAAAGCTGTCAAAGAATGAAGAAGGAACTGCCTGCTTTCTCTTCATCCTCTTAATTTCTTCCCCTTGGGCCCTTGACCACCACCTGCAGGTTTAGCCCCACCTTAGTCTCTGGGATAACCAAGTCCTTAGTCAGTGTTTAAGTGACTAAACATCAAGTCAACCCCACTCAGAGACCTGCTTGCACCACGTGTACCACATTGAGAAACTGGATGCCTGGCCTATGCCTCATATATTCACTCAGCACATACTTATGAGTGTCTCCCTAAACAGAGCTCCTCTCGAAGACAATACAGCAATGACAAGACAGATGTACAATTTCCAGCCTTCCCCTCATACCCCTCATCCTTGAGTATTGGCCTTGCTAAAATGCCAAATATGAAGTCCCAAACTTGTTCGCCCCAGTTCTTCTAAAAGCAACATGCTCTGTTACCTAGTCCAGCCAGCACCTCCTGCCAATGCTGTAACTGTGGGTCTGCACATACCACTGCTCCCAGACTATAGTCATTTCCCCCTGTTGGACCGCATCAATGTTGACCTTCCACTTATCCAATGGTGGTTCTCAGGCCCCATGTCCTCCACACCTGGTTAGAGCATCCTTTCAGATAGAGTATCCCTTTGGGTGTTTCAGTGACAATTCCTCATTTCTTACTACAACAAGCCTCACCCGGTTGGGTGGAAACAAACCCAAGCTGAACACATCAATGGAAACTGTAAAAGGAACTCTGGCTGTGTTCATTCACCTTTCTTGATCATGGGATAGTCCTTATGGTCCATGACTCATGCTGAAATGCCTTGAATCTGCTGTGCCTGGACAGTCAGTTTCCCCTGATTCATTGGCCACACTTTTTTTCCCTTGGGGAGTACTTGTAAGTCATTTGCTGGATCGTCTTTCATATTTGGTGAAATACTTCTGAGGTTGAACAGATTACCTGGGAAAGGCCAAATGGGAGTGTGGCACAAGTAAGTTTTCTGTCAAATGAAGGCATTAAAAAATTAAGATGAGTAATTGAGTAAAGTACTTCTCTTGTATTGTTGCTATAGCAGGTTTAGATCACATGAAAATGTAAATCTTGTTTCCTGAAAGCAAGTGCAACTGAAAAGATGATTGATTTCCCCAGGACTTTTTCAAGCTGATTTGCAAGAAGGACCGGGAACTGTAGCCTCAGTTGAGGTCTGATTTTATTAACAGAAAGAATACCTACACTATGAATGCCTAGCAGAGCAATGCTACCATTCCAGATAAAGGAACATGCTCTAACATGGCATCAAACAGTGTTTTGGTTTTTTCAGTTGATTTTGTTTAACTTGTTTATAATCTGCTAAATTAAGCATTGTAGTTAATAGGACAGACTTTGGAGACAAACAATTCCTAGAAGTTTTGTTAGTTTCTAGATCTGTGACCTTGACCCTGTGTTACTTTATCTGTAAAATGGGATAATGATACCTATTTGTGAAGACTACACATGATAAAGCAAATGAAATGATAAGCTCAATGCTGAGCATAGAATGAGTGTGCCATAAAGGATGTGAAAAATATGTGCATAGGGGTGTTAGTGTCAGGAGACAATAATCCAGACTCCATTTGACTGACAACTGAGCAATTTTAATCAACCCCCTTACTATCCTATGGAGGGAGACTCTACCTTCAAAACAGAAATAAACTAGCTTTGAAATCTGTAAATCATCAGGCATTATGTTCTTCATCCTGTCCACCCTTGCCAAGAGAGTTGTGACATTTGAATCCTGGATGCTGGTACTTCCCTTGGATAGGCAGGGTAGCCATACCCAGTTTAACTCTTATGTCCAGCAAGGATGCCACAGATGCCCTCTGTGGGACTTCTGGTCACCTTGCTACACCTGTCACAGAGGTGAGTAGGGCATATGGTACAATGACCAAGGTAGGAAAATAGCTTCCATTTCAGGGCAGAGCCAAGAATGAGTCACAGTCATAGGAATTTCAGATTATTGACAGACTGATTTGCCTTTTTGGATTATTCACACTTACTTCAGGATATGGCAATAAAGGAAGCTTTTGTCACACATCTTATTCGTTAAGCAAGACTGAGGGCCAAGCACAGTGTATTATCTTCATTTAATCCTTATAAGAACTCTTGAGGTAGATACCATTATTACCCCTCTTCATATAATCCACTTAATGACATTTATATGTAACAAACTTCTGCTGAGGGACACAAAAATAGTTACATGGAAAGAAATATCATATTTTTGAATAAAAATATTCAACATTATAAATAGTCTTCCTTTTAAAAATTTTTATAAATTCAATGCACTCCTCGCCCCAAAACTCTAATAAAATTTTTTGGAAGAGGGGGGACTAGATCAGTGGATTCTTCATATGAAAATGTAAACAAGCAAAATTAGCCAAGAAAATTCTTGGAAAAATTAAAAGATACTCTATTAGATATTAAAGTACATTATAACATACTAATTATTAAAACAATGTTTTCTTTACATAAAACAGGCCAACAAATCAATATAATAGTGTATCAAGTTCAACAATATTTAAAGCATTCATAGAAATTTAGGATATGATAAACTTAGTTGAAAATTAATGTATTATTCAATAAATGGCATTGGAACGACCAGGTGGCTAGCTAGAAAAATAAACTAAAATTAGATTCTTATTTCACAGCTTAAAATAAATAAAATAAAGTTCAGATGGATCAAATATAAAAATGCAAAAACTGAAGTCACAAAATATTCAAAAGAAAATAAGAAGATTTTAATTTTTAAATTTCAGAGTGAGACTTTTCCAAATATGATAAAAACCCAGAAGCCATAGAAGTTTTTTAGAACTTCTGCTTGGAAAATTCAACAAAGTTAAAAGACAAAAGTGTGTGTGTGTGTGTGTGTCTGTGTGTATCTGTGTGTATGTGTGTGCAATTTCCAAATCATACAGAGATAAGGACTAAAACATCTTATATATTAACAGTTCTTATACTTTGATAAGAAGGCCAACAACCAGGAGAAGATACACAAAAGAGAAATAAAAATGGGTCTTTATAATACAAAAAGATGCTCAACCTTAGACAGGACAAGAGCAATGCACATTAAACTACAATGAGATGCTATTTGCTCTTAATATTTCTCAAAGATTTCCATGAGGATACAGAACTGAAGGGTGGGAGTATAAAAAGTCAGTCACAATGGAGAACAATTTGAAACTATTCTATCCAACTTGCAAATACAAAGATCTTTTTACCCAGCAAATCTACTTGTAAGAGTATATCTATGCCCATGTATGTGATGACTCACCCACACTGCAGCCTTGCCTCCCAGAGCAAGACTGGAAGCAGTCTAAATGATCATCTGTAGTTAAATAATGGTACAGCTCTATGGAATACTGGGCAGCCTTTTAAAAAATAATAAAGTTGATCACACATGCTGATATGGGATAGCTCTAAGATAATGTAAGTGTAAAACTATGTAAGCTTGAGGAAAGAAGTTTCAAGAAGCTGAGTAACTTGCTTAAAATAATGGTGCTGTTAAGTAGGGTAGCTGGTCCTAGAACTCAGCTCTTTTTCTGAGGACAAAGCCCTGCTCCAAGGGGCCCCGAACACTGTGCCTGCTGCTCTGTATGTCGTGTTGTCGGTAAGAAGGGAAAGGTCAATGAAGTGCATGGTCTCCTATACGTTATGGATCCATTGTTTCTTTGGGGGGTTTTTGAGGAGTTAAGGCATAGGGTGGAGGGTGGAGAGGATTGACTGTGATACTTTGATCTACTTAATTGTTTCTTGAGCATTTTATTAAAGCTTTCTCTTTAGCATCTGTCAGACATTTCTGGGATTAGCAGGAAAGGTATGGCTTGTTGATTCTCTGGCACAGACTTGAAGCTGAGATCTAGTGCTGGGAATCATGAAAATGTGCCCCCCAACCCCTCTGCTCCTTGGAAAGCACTTTGGTACCCTGAAGAAAGCCAAGTGCTTAGGGCAAAACCTTTCCCCTTCCGAAGGCAAAGGCATTCTGCAAACTAGGGCATTAACGGTTGTTCAAAGGCATGTGGCAACATCGCAGTCCAGTTCACAAAAGGAAATGAAGGCAGAGTTCTTATCTAATTAAAATAGCTTGGGGAAAGAAAGTAGGCAAAGGGTAATTACCTAACTTGGCTTTTGGCTTGGAAAAGAAAGGTTACTATTTCTTTTCTGGCAAAAATCTGTCAGGAAACCTGAAATTATAGTGCTTACTTCAGAGCTGGAGGGAATTTTTCATCCTCGAACCCCATGGCACTTGACACATATGAGTTATTTGGCCCTTGAGATGCTTCCTTTAAAAAAGCAATTACTCATTTTCCTCTAGATAGGAAAGTTAAATTTGAAGAGTTTACAAAACAAGCTAAAGGCTCAGTCTCCGGTATTTTATTTAACTTCTAAATTCTAACTCCTTTGGCTTGGTCTTTACTGCTTTCATCAAGGGGGAGAAACGCAGGTTGAGAAAAATGCGTTGGTGTTTCCTAGAGATACTAGGAGGATTTCTGGCTGTTGTTGTTTGTGAGCTTGTTTGTTTTTATGTTCATTTCTTTGACAGTTTCCATAGTAACACGGTGTAGAGTGTGGTTTATTGGACAATCAGGAAACCTGGGTTTTACTGCTGATGTGCTATTTACCTGCTATGTGCCCCTGAACAAATCAATTCACCTCGCTGAGGCTCAGTTTCTTCATCTGCAAAATGAGAAAATTTGCGTTAAATTCTTATCAAGAAATGCAGTCAATACATCAAGGAGAGGGAAGCAAAGCCATTCTGCAGAAATGAGACAAGAGACCCAGAAGCTCATCTGTCCTCAGCCATCCTGCATAGCCTTGAGGATGACCTTGCGTCATCTCCAAGGGCCCCTAGAATTCCTGCGTCAGGGGAGCTATTGGTCAAAGAGTACAAACTTTCAGTTATAAGATGAGTAAGTTCTTGGGATCTAATGTTCAGCATGGTGACTGTACTGGGGTGAGGAGGTGGGGGAAGTAAGTTGTGGACAAAGTTGCAGCTATATAAGATAAATATGTCTGGAAATCTAGTGTGCAGCATGACGATTATAGTTTATACTGTATCGTATGGCGGCCCTGTGTTAAGAGAGTAAATTTCAAGTGCTCTCACTATATATAAACGCCCACAAATGTAACTATGTGAGGACAGAGGTATGTTAATTAGCTTGACTGTAGTAATCATTTCACTATGCATACGTATAAACATCATGTTGTACACCTCAAGTATATCCAACTTTTTACATTTTAAAAAAGTAAATTATGACGTGGACAAGAAATCAGGTCTTTCACAGAAAAATAACTGATTCTGATAAAAATACATTCAGTGAGTTAAGAATAAGAGTATATTTACTCTTGATATATAAAATTGGTTTCATGTGATATTTTTTCAAATGGATTAAAAATTAAAATGGTTTATTGAAAAATAATAGTACTGCACTGGATATTTAAGAGAGTAGACCTTAAGTGTTCTCACCACACAAAACAATGGTAACTGTGTGAGATAATGTATGTTAATTAGCTTGGTGTGGTAACCAATTCACAATGTATACATATATTAAATAACGATGTTTACCTTAAGTATATACAATTGTTATCAATTGTACCTCAGTAAAGCTGAATGAAACTAAAACATTGTCAAAAAAAGGGAAAAGAAAAGGAAATCATCGGTCTTGATGGTTTCTAAAGTCTCATCACTTGCTAACGTTTAATAGTTCTATAATCCTACATTTGCTAAAAGAAAAGAAAACATATAAAGAACTCTTGAACTCCCTTGCAAAATAAAGGTAATACTCTTCCCCCTTAATATGTAAAACAACCATAAAAAGCCTTGTTGTACCTTTTAATGTGATTAATTCCAAGCTAACCTTGGAATAAAAAAATTTGTCCTGTAGCTAAAATGAATAAGTAATGATAATTAACATTACTCTGGCCGGTCACTGCTCTAAACACATCACGTGCATTAGTATATTAATCTTCCCAGTAACCCTAGGACCTAGGCCGTTCAGGAGTATGCGAAAATAATCAGTAATGGCAAGAAAATAAGTAAAGTAAAAAAATGCAAAATGTTAGTTATGGAACAATAAATGTTAAGTTTGAATCGCCGTTAATGGAGACACTTCAAAATTAGATCACATTAGCGAATGATGATTGGTGAGGACGTAGCTATGAACCCTTCCCCCAAACCAATCTTCTACCAATCATTACACACAGTTTCAGCATAATCCATTTGTGAAGTTTCTAGAATATCTCCAAACATAAAAACATCCATAGCCAGACTGATCAGTTTAGTTATTAACTGAGTAAAAGTAAGAGCGTTGTCTTTAATCTTGATTCCTTTCAAGTAGTTTTTTATTTAATGTGTAGATAATTGATCATTATCAATATTTAACGTTATGAATATTGTAAAATGAAATCTGTGGTTGGTACTTTTAGTGTAGTAGTTTTTCTTTCCAAACTTAATACTTCATTTCCACTATTTTACATGAAGATAGGCACGGAACAGAAGTGTTGGTATTTAAAAACAGCTGTCTTAAAAATAAGGAGTACACTTTATAGAAATGGATTTCAAAAGGGTACGCAAGTGGGCAAAGGTTGAGAAGCACTGTCTCCATTTCTCAAATGTGGAACTAAAGGCAGAGAAGTGAAGTGACTTGACCCACGTCATTTAGCTAGGAAGTGGCAGAGCTGAGCTTTGGACTCAGCAGTGTGGTTCAGACACTCCACCCAGATTTCCGTGTTAAATGCAACCCATTAGAACATTAATTTATGTACAATTTTCTTAATGGAACAATAGAAGAGTAAAATGTTGGAGTCAGGATGACTCTTGGGGACCAGTGTATCCAAATCTTTCAATTTATAAGTGAGACCAATTTAAGAAGTGAAAAAACAACCTTTTGGCTCAGCTGAAGCTCCCTCATTTTTCCTAATGTTTCTCAGAATGATTTCTGTCAGAATTTGCAACTTGAAAACTTACATAAGAAAAACTAAATATTAACTAAGAAAACATCAGACAAATAGATACTTTAAGGTTTAAAGTAAAAGATCATTAGTTTAGGAGGTTATTTACATTTTCTTGGGGTGAGTTCTCCATTCAAATCATCTGATTTAGCCCCAGAAAAGCACTTCGAAAACAGGGCAGCATCCAGCGTCCTGCATGGACAGTTCAGCTATTATAAAGAAAACTCCTGGAGTCAGGCAATAAGACATAACAGGTTGTACATCTCTGCATGATTACAGTTAAAATGCCCAGGGCCAAGAATTTTTCAGCCACCCAAGCAGTACAGTAATTTTCCTGAAGTTCAAAGCCAGGATTGTATATATGAATTAAGTTCTTTTAGTAAAAAAAGAAAAAAAGGAAAAAAAATTTAAATCTGAGCTCCCATATTTGCTCAGGTTTGGATGTTTGACACCACTGAGAAGCAATCAAAGGAGGAGGCTTGATTCAACTAAAGAAGCCAAGAGCCAACTATGAAAACTCAAGAATCAAAGCATTTCTTCTTATGTGTTTATTTCAGAGCTGAAATGTAACAAGTTGACTTGGGGGGGGGGGGGTACTTCTATGAGATACCAGGAAAGTCACGTATTGCAGGAGAAAGCTGCATTTCATTCTAGATATGAAGCATGATGCCTACTTAGTGGTTTTCTGTAGAGCTAAATATGTTTCAAGACAGATTCGGCAGATTCGTTTCAAGTATGAAAAACCCAGAGCATATATTTAAAATAAAGCAATTACAAAACTCGCTTCTAAGTTTCTAAATGCTCTTGAATGAAAATGAGAATCAGCAAGGCTAAATTTTTAGGATTTTATGAGAACAGAACTAGTTCAGAAAATCAAGAGGTTTTTTTTTTTTTTAGTAACATAAAACAAACAAAACATTAATATTTTGCTCATTTATAAGTGATTTTTTTTAAAAACTAAAGTATGCAAATATTTTTAGACTTCTAAACATTCGCATGGGAAAATAGCCACCTTCACCGTGATCCACAGCTTCATAGACATGCATAAACATGTGAATGTTTATACACTAGGCAGTAAATACACTGGGCAGAGGGTCAGTGTGTCTTTGCCCTGCTGGTGTTTAATTGCTCAAATAAGAAAGAGAACAAGGAAGGCTGGTCCATCCCAGGGACACACACTCTGATTTAGAGCCAAATTATTTTTTCCTTCAATGAGTTAGAGAGACTTAGCAGTATATTTGGGGACTTAAAAATAAAAAAGGGGGACCACTTCTTTCCTGGTCTTCTTTTTATTTCCTAACCTATGTAACAAGGCACATACATCACTTAGTAGGATTAACCCAACAAACTCAGTAAACTGAACTGAAAGAATTGAACCAAAGTGAAAGAACAGGGTCCATGAACGGAATGATGTGTTTGGGCTGCCCAAATACTGAATTTCCTTAATTTTATGACATACTTTTGTTTTTAATATTTAAGAATTTCTGACACAGTGATTAGTTTCAAAATTTACGTAAAGAGACTTGGATGCTGGAGATGGAGTGGTACAGTTGTCATTGCCTGTGACTTCCCAAGCTTAGAATTAGAGTTAGAAAAGTTCTCCATTCATTCCTTCAATTGTTTCATTCACCGGATGAATTTATTGAGTGCCTACTATGTGCCAGGAACATGTCTGGGCACAAAGTATACCAAGGAGAACAGTGACAGGCAAGCATCTTGTTCTCGTGAAGTTTCGTTCGAGTGGAGGGATAGATGATAATCAATTTGACCAATTAATGAAGAATTTCCAACTGTGATCAACGCTGCAAAGGAAACAAAGCAGAAAGAGCAGACAAGGAGGGTCAGGGAGGCATCTCTCTGATTAAATGACACATGAGCAGAAAGCTGAATGCTGAGCAGTTGTGAAGGAAAAAAAGGATTTCCCGCACCTTCCCTCACCTTCCTCAAGACAGATCCTCCAAAAAGAGCTCAATTGTCATTAGTCCCCTCCCCTATAGCTTACGGAAGGTTAACTTTTATCACTAAAGGACACTAGAAGTTGACACCACACCCAGACTTCGTCACAAACTACCATGCCTTCTATCTATTCTTCCAAGGGCTCCTTTGTTTTTCCAAAAATTATTTACTTCCCTCTAATCCCTCCTCCCTTTCCTCTATTAAGGCAACATATAAGCTGTGAAATCTCACCGATTTTTGGAGTATTCACTTCTTTTTACCTGTATTGCCCTTAAGCATAGAATATTAAAAATGAATACACTTGTATACCTTTCCTCCTGTTTATCTACCTGATATCAGTTTATTTCATAGACCTAGCTATTGAACCTAGGAGTGAAAAGGAAAGTCTTTCCTCCCCTACGCAGTAAAGAAAGAGGAATAAATATAGGCTATGGACAGTGAGTCAAAGAAGAAACGTGTACATTTAATATAATGAGGTCGTTTCCCGCAGTTGCCACATTGTTATTAAATCTGAGGTACATACGTCTTACAACCATGGATTCTCGGAATCTTGGAAGAATAGAAGCTTTTTCTCCAACCTGCTAACATGCTTGGAATGTTTACCTTTAAGCTGTAGGAAGTTCTGGTTTCAATAGAAACAGAAACACAATAACACATGGCAATCTGTTTTCAAAAACGAAAGTGAATTACCTTATTATATTAGGTTAGTCAGTCCCAGAAAATAGGTCCCCGAAAGAGAAAGCTGAGATTCTTTTTTATGGAGATGGGAGGGAGAGAGGCTGAGGAGGCAAGATTATGGGCACCCCAAACTGGACTGAGGGAATTAAAGGACAAATGAAGAGAAAGGGGTGCATCAAAGGCACATTTTCACAATGGCCTGCACTAATTCCAATGAACAGGAACCAATTTATTCCAGTTAACATCCAGCCTACTGTCAAACCCAACACTGCGTGCCAGGTGGTTCCTAATAACAACCATTTCAGGTCTTTTGTCACTGTTCATGTTTGGTGATTAACAGCAGCTTCCCCAGAAAGGGAAATGAAACCAAGAACTGAATATTTGTATTCATGATGTAAAATAAAATCGCTTTGCCAAGTGTTCTAGCCAAGTGTTGACAGAAAATTAAGCCGGAATTCTTGGGGGAATGAGTTCTCTGACAAATTTTAGATTTCAGCATCCTATGCTGTAAGGCAAAGTGGGGTATTAGGAGCTGAACCTGGCATTAAACCGACTTCCTTGCAGTCGAGGAGCTTTGTTCCTGTTACTAGTGACTCATTGGGTTACCTCAGTTTACTTGCTTCACCAAGGTGAGCCGTGGTGTCTCCATTCATCCCAGATAATACCTGTAAACAATCTGAGGTCCCCAGATAAGATGTAGCCTTTTAAGAGAATTTGGCATTCCTATGATGGTGAAAGCTGTGTAGGATGACATTACCCCAGTTCTCCTCGTTACAGCCTACAAAGAGCTTCTACTGTCTTCTCAGAACTACCCCTTCTAGCAGCCTTGAAAGTGCAAGCATGACTCTTTAGTAATATCAAAGTTCAGCCATTGGTTATTAAAATTTGAAGCAGGATTTGAAGCTGCCCTGAAATAATTGAACTGGCATACTTACATAAGGGCTGTTTCAAAATATGTTTAACATGAATCTTCCTTTTCAACAGAGCACAATGCTGGGAAAAGGGGAACCGTTGTACAATAGACACCAAGTGTTCGATTTTAATTTGACCTGTGATCGCCATGCCCTGAAATTTCATACACTCTCAGAAATACCCTGTGGCTATTTCTTGATTTCAAGGCTCATGAAATGTGATTTGAGCTGAGCCAGCTTTGGGTCCTCTTCCTAAAGGCCTTATCTGTCCCTCTCTAATCTGGTTCTTCCTGCCCCCCACTTTCTTGGGATGCCCATTTTCTTCATTATGTGGTATAAGCATACAGGCTCAGGCCCAGGCCCACAGACTAATTCTAAGAGGTCACATATACTCATTGTGTGCAATTCATGATATGCGAATGCTGTCACCATGGTGAAAGTGGCACATATTTCAGAAACATGCCAAAACACTCCACATGACCAGATTTCCTCTCCCCTCTAATGAGACATCCTTTTTCTTCTCTTATGTGTCTGTCAGATGTCACAAACATGCCTTCCTCTTTACAGAACTCTGTTCAGATTGTGATAAGATTTACTGTAGAAATTAAAGTCCCTTACAAGGTTTTTGGGCACTCCATACCTCTTTGGTTTCATTCCACAAATCTCTCCAAATTTTATATCTCCTTTCAAATAAAAAGTCTCTCCTACACTCTCCCTTCATTTCCTCCCTCTTCTGATTCACCACTAAAAAAATTCTTACTGGTCTTACCCATGTGTGAAGTATTAGAAAGGGAAAAGTGTGGGGACAGACCCCTGATTTAGAGGGTGGAAAGGACAGTAGAAACTAAGGAACCAGACAAAGTATGCCTCCTCAAGCGAGACCATCACTCTAATAGTAGAATTACAGGAAATTGGGGTACAGCAAAATTGAGTGTGATGGACTCCTGCACATGACTGCTATTACCTTGTCACAAATTCTAGCAGGCAAGGTGGCACAGTACCTAGCTTGGGACAATCAAAAGCAGCAGAGAGGAGCAAGGTCTTTAAGGTTTTTTACTCCCGCTATTGCATTCCTAGCTTGTCATGCCAGGGAGCAGAGACCGAAGGAGCAGTGGAGGCTACAGCAGGAGGTGAGGGGCCAGAGCCATGGAGACAGACAAAGGGCAGCAGGCAAATTCTGTTCCAAAGGAGCACAGGAAGAGACCAGTCAGGGGGCCGAGGGTGGCCTCATCCTTTATCATCTTAACAAGCCCAGCGCAGTTCCCCGAGGATAAAGTCCAGGCCCATCTGGCTTCCGAGCCCACAATCTGCTGCTGCCCAGGGTCCGTGTTTGGATGAGTGACAAGTGCTGCCTTGTGTTGTGAGATTGGGGGCCAGGATCCAAAGCGGGGCCCTGAGACTCCATCTTGTAGGATCTTTTCGGAGAGTAATGGTTTAATAAGTTCAGACTTAACAGTGTGGATTTCGGAGTAAGACGAGCGTGGTGCCAATTTCGGGTCTGCCGGTTACAGATTATGTAAACTTGGCCAAATGGCTGAAGCTTCTTAAACTTCCATTTCTAAAGCTGCAAGTGGAGTTATGAGGTTTAAATGGCAGAATGCATTTCAAACACCTAGCCTAGAGATTGACATATAGTAAGGACTTAATATGATGATGATGATGATGATGATGATACGACTAGCTTGACTCTCTATTGCTTGAGTGCTGGCAGCTAAAAACATTTGTGAATAAGAAAAGAGCAAATATCAAGAGGGTTGGATGTGAAAAATATTCCAGCCATCAGTTTCACATGACGAGCGCCAGCTTTAGGACTTTGGCCATGACTGACTTTCTGCTCTAAGTCTCCCTTTGTCAAAACAAACAAACAAGCAAACGAACAAAAACAAAACAAAACAAAAACGCCACACTCCACCCAGCCCCAGTCCCAGTCCCTGCACATCCTTCCTGGAGAAAGGAGCATATTTTTCTAATTCGAAACGTGAGATAGATGACCTGACAAGTATAGGTAAGTCTACAAGGGGAAAAGGGTGCAGAACACGTCCATCTGGTTCTAGCGTAGCCATTCTAGAAAATGGGCCAGCGGGGTGGTAAAAGAGCCCAATCCTCTCCCTCCAGAACTCATGCACCTCCGCTACCCAGCTTTCTCCCATCTATTCCGGAGGACACCCTCTGGGTGAAGACAGTGCGTTACCACACTATTTAATAACCGGGGGGGGGGGGGGGGGGGGGGGGGGGGGGGGGGGGCGGCGGCAGGAGAATAAACATCACCCCATTGGCACCTTGGGGTGATTATCAGGACAGCTAAAACGACTCCGATTAAGGTATTAGGGGGACATGGTGAGGACAGTAATGGACTAGAAGTGAAATGCTACCTAAATGTGACATCACCTGGGTACCTGGTGTGCAGAAGTGGACAAGGGGAAATGAAGGAAGTGCAGGATGGGGTGGGCCGTTGTTCAGATGTCTCCTTTTATCTAGGACCCGCCCGCTTCCTGCGCATTTTACGGCTGCAGAACCATGGGGTCTGTTGTCACTTCAGACCTGCATGCCTGCGGCCTGGGGTCCCTGGTTGGCGGTAACGCTGGGGGTAGGGAGAAAGGCTGTCACTGCTTCTTTTTGTCAAAATCCCCGCAAGGGACCAGAGTTGGGCGCTCCCCTGCGAGCTCATCACGTGAGCAGCCCAAGCTTCTCAAACCGGCCCGAGGTCTGAGGTCCCGGATGCCGGGGTGGGTTTTTTTTAATTTTTTTTTTAGGGTTTTTCTCTCTATTATTTCCCTTCTTCTTCTCTACAGTCGATGATTTTCTGCAGAAAACGGCTGAGAAAAAGAACCTATTTCATTTCCAGTTCCCACCACCGCGATTTCCACATGGATGTGACGTGGGGTCCAGCTTCCGAAATGCCCAGGTGACTCACGCGGGGACACCCCGGGGCGGAGCGCAGGAGTTTCTCGGGCGGCGGGCGGGGCAGGTCGAGACGGCGCGGCGCCGACCTTCTCGCGCCTCCCCGCGGGCGGCACGGGCGGTGCAGCGCCGGCAGCGCCGGCAGCGGCGAGGGGGGCGGGGATGGACTCGCAGCGACACTGCCGCGTCACGTGACTCCGGGTGGAAAGTCCCTGGTGGAAATCCCCGGCGGGCCGCCGCGGTAAAACAGAAAGGGAAAAAAGAGAACTGGCAGTCTGCAGCCTTCGCAGCGGGCCAAGTGCAGAGTGCTCAGAGCCCGCGGGGGCGGAGCGGCAAGAGCGGCCGCGGGAGAACTGCAGCGGGCGCGATCCACACCCCCGGCCGGCCCAGCGAGCGAGCGAGCCCGAGCCCGGGCGTCCATGGGGCACCGCCTCCGCCCGGCCCCGGCCCCGACCACCGCCTGCGGCGTTCGCCTGCCCTGACCCGGACTTCAGAGAGGATTGCGCGGCCGCGAGAGGTAACCGCCGCCGCATCCCCTGCCATCCGCCCCGGATTCCTCGGGGCAAAGGCTGCGGGTGCGCCTTTGGCAGAGACTCGCGGGCTAGACCCGTCGACCTCACATTGGTTTTGCAGCGGTCCTGGAGGGCAGCTTCTTGGACGTTTGTGCCCATTGTGCAGATTTGGAGATGCTGAGAGTTGAGGTCACCGCGCCAGATGTTGAGGTGACAGCCCCGGATTCCTCCAGCCAGCTAGCTGTTCCTTTAAGATTATGCAGAAAACTTAAACTGCAGCTGACTGGTGGAGAGTTGCCCTCCCGGGGCCGCTTGGTCGAGTGGGCGTTGGTGTTCTTTTCTTGTCTTTTTTGGAATCAAGAGCTGCATGTTTATGGCCGCGTAGACCTTGCAGACAGCTGTGGCTTCTTCCCAGATTTTGCAAAACCAGTGCAATGATGATGGGATATGTCAGGGGCAACAAAACCCGGGGTGGTGGGGGCTCAGTCAGCTAACCTTTCCAGGGGCAGCTTACAGACACTCCAAAGAGTTCTGTGCAACTGGTGCAGAGGGTCGCAGGACGGGCTTCATCATTTTCAGTTGCAGCCGTGTAAAAGAAGCGTGCATGTGGAAATGAGTCGTTGGCCTGCCTTTTGGAGGCTCCAGTTTAGAGCCATCTGCAGGCCCCTGCCCCAGCCCCTACCTCACAGTAATCTTTGTCAGCCGGGGTCATCCCACATCCTGCCACCTGGCCTCTCAGGAAAGCAGTGGTATTAAGTAAGGAAGGAGCTCAACTCTGAGATGGCTTTGTTTTCAGTTCCCCCTGCCTCTGATCTTTCCTTGGAAAGCACGTCTGGTCAAGTGTCTCAGGGCAGCATTTTGGGAGAACTGTTGTTTGTTAGAGAGTCCTCTGGACCACACTCCTCATGCCCATGTTATTGAGCAGCCAGTTACTATTCCATTCTCATGGTCTAAGGGGCTTCTTTCATTCCTGCAATTGTGTGTACAATTTTTGAATTTTTAGGGGGGGGTCAGAAAAATTTATTCTTTAATCTTAAAGTGTGGAGAAGTCCAAGTACTGGGTACCTGGACAGTGGGTTCTGATTTCTTTTAAGGAGGCAATTCTGCAGGCTCTTCAAGGCCGAACCTATGAATGAGATGACACTGACTATTGAGTATTGACGTTCGCATGTCTTGCGTATGGTTTACAGCTCTCACTATTTGAAAGATCTTTAGGTTCAGAAGAAAATAATAGAAGAATCAGAAAAGCAAAAAGGCTTTTCCTGTTCCTGTGTGTTTCCATCTGGAGCAGCAGGCATTGTAGCCCCGGGTATGGTGCTGTGAGAATAACAAGGAGCGGTTTTTGGACGAGCTGGCTAGTTGTAGAGAAAGCTCTGCCCGGATCGTGTGGGACCTGAGCAGGACCTGTACTTCTGCTGCCTTAGCCTCAGACTAAGGTGGTTGTGTGACTTTACGTTGAGGAGTAATGTCGTCTTTGATTTTTAGCCCCATGAAGCACGGCCATCAATAGATGGCCAAACAGTGCTTGTTGAGTGATGCATGGGCAGATGAATGACATCATAAGAGAGATACTTGCCATGCCACAAAGGGGAAGTGTGTATGATGTTTTGTCCCTTCGTTGTGTCTGTGGTCCTGCTGTAATTTGACCCAATTCTACCTGCAGGGAATGGTTGACATCAAAGGAGAGCTTAGTATCTGACTCAGAGAATGACTTCTTCCAGGCTTCATCTGGCAATCAGATTGGGAATCCTGACCAGAAAATTCCTCAGAAGCAATCTTGGGGCCATCTAGTCTAACTCTCTCTTTTGAGTAGGCCACAAGAATCTAGACTGTCTTATCAATGGTTTTAAGAGAGCCTAGACCCACCCAGGAGTGGCTTCCTTAATATATAGGCTTCTTGTCTCACTTATATCAGTTTAAGTTCTTTCTCAACTAGAGGCTTGCCCTAGCAAATAGCATGGTGAAGGAGTGGAATTAGCAATCACTGTGAAAGTTCCTAGGGAATATCTTTATGCTCTGAAACCATCTTGGAAATGAGGATGTATGGCGAGGCACCCTCCTACTGACCCATGAATGAGCGCTGGCTCTTCACGCAGCTCCACGCTGCAAAGATCCCACATCCTGCGAGGTCACATCATGCCACACTGTTGGCACGGGTTGTGGATGCTGGGTTTTGCTCCCCCCGCCTCATTTGCCTTCGTGGTACCCTCACTGAACTCTCCTTCCTCATCTGCTTTCAGACTTTCATTTCCTTACACCGGTAGATTATGTTTGAAGATTTCAGAGTGAACACAGGGTGGGAAATACCTCTGAGTATTGGTACCTGGGGGATGATAATAAAATTCGGTTGACAGTCGCATTGAAGTACTTGAGCTCCAGTGTCTGCCCTTGGAAGTGTAGAATTTATTATTCTGTTGTTGTTATTCTGTTTCTCATTCGGATGTTGTAAAGTTCACTGGAGAGGTTTGAAAACTGCTGACTGCTCTTAAAATCACAGAGCATCTTGCTGGAAATAGGTTTTTTCGTTGGTTATAGAACATTCAGTTATAACTCTTTATAAATATTATAATACATTTTATAAATAAACTCATAAATATTTCTCTTTGGGGCTAAAGAGGAAACTCCAATCAGGTGCCTAGGGGACTGCATAAAATTTCAGGATTTTTCACAAAATATTTACTGTCTTTCCAGTATAGGGTTATTCCCCTCCCCCTCAGTACCCACTCTCCGCCTTCCTTCTCTTGTTTAGACTAATCTTTAAGAGTGATGTAACTTAAAACAGCCCAGAGTGAGTTAATCTTGGGGCCAGCTTGTATCCTGGGAGTAGAGGTGACTAAGATCTTTGGCCTACAGATTAGGGTAATGACAAGATCAAACACTGGGGTTTCCTGCAGGCAGGTATATAGGAGTAGTATCAAAGTCGAGCTAACGGAATGGGTCTTTTCCCTCCTCTTCAGGTGTCGTGGAGCACGATGGCTGAACAACTCCTTCCTCTGGCTTTGTACATGAGCAATATGCGAAAAGCTGTGAAGATCAGAGAGAGAACTCCAGAAGATATTTTTAAACCTACCAATGGGATCATTCATCATTTTAAAACTATGCACCGATACACCCTGGAAATGTTCAGAACTTGCCAGTTTTGTCCACAGTTTCGGGAGATCATCCACAAAGCCCTCATAGACAGAAATATCCAGGCTTCCCTTGAAAGTCAGAAGAAGCTCAACTGGTGTCGGGAGGTCAGGAAGCTTGTGGCCCTGAAAACGAACGGTAAGCCCGGCTTTTGTCTGGGGGTGGGGGTGGCTTCCACAGTGCTGGCTCCACATTCATTTAATTTTAATAGCACGAGCCCAAACTCACATCTCTTGAGGTCATAGACACCTTGATTTAGAACCTCTATCGGGGCATGTGATGAAAGCAAGCTTATTTTGTGAATATTCTCATTAAAGATTATTTTCCAATTCTGTGTATTAGGGAGCAGAGTACTTCAAGGCTTCAGGAATGCATTTCTAAACACCATGCCCTAGTGAGGTGACTTAGGTATCTAATTCTTATGACCATTTAATCATCTGTAAAATTCCCTTTCCTGGCCAGCAATGGAAATACTAAAAGGCTTTAAGTTCAAAAGGAAAGCGTAGTGTGAAAACTGGTATTACTGTTGTTTCCTACTGTCATTAGAAATGGCCTGTGATGACGTCCTTGCACTTCTTGAAGTGATGCATTTTATGGGTTCACCAGTGCACAGCTGTTGAAGACAAGAGGGGCTCCTGTTATCTGCTCCTCCCTTACCTGCGTTCTGTTGTTTATGTTTCCATGATATGAACTAGAAAGATACTTGACATTTTTCGTGCTGATTTTAGACCTCTACATAATTATTTTTAGGGATAGTACTGAATTTCTCACTGCTATCTGTGCCTATCTGCCCAATGGCCCATTACCTCTAGTAGCTGTTTCCTGTTTTGTTTTTTAATGATTTCCTTTGAGCAAGGGTATGTACATCACAGAAACATCCAAGCATACTGTTTCATGCATATACAAAATTCTGCTTTATAGATGTAGCTAGTTATTGCAAGGAGCACGTAAACTGAGAGCAGCTGAATGCTTCTAGCCTAGGTGAGGGCAGAAATCTCAGGTCCTTAGATCAGTGACAGTCCTAAACCATCGCAATCAAGATAATACATACATCCAAGGGCAGAAAATCACGCTTGGCGATGAGATGATAAGAATATTAATTTAAATAACTTAATTGGTAAATTCGACCATTTTTTAATTGGGTAACTCAGTGTGATTGAGGAATGTGCTTTCTTTGCTTTGGACCTTGGGGGTCTTGTGCCTCATTTCAACATCTTACTTACGTTTTTGAAGCAGAGATTCTTAGAAACATAGGAAAACAACTGGGGGGTATCTAGTATTTCCATTGTTCTTGGCACTAAATCAAGTGATGCATAGAATCAGGTAATTACGTGAAGTCATCATTAAGGGGTTTATATTCCTGACAGTTTGTGGTTTTTAACTCTCTCCCTTTTTGTTAACCAAAAAAAGAGGTGGAGTCAGCTTTGGGATAGTTGGCAATGAGATTCTGCCCAATTAGAAAAGTGGTAGAAAGAGGAAAACCATGAACAGCACGAACTGACATTTTAAATTTAACTTGCTGCATTTTCTTAAGAAATAAATGTCCAGAAAGTATCCGGCGAGGCATTTATGGCTAGATTTTTTCCGGACAGCCCTCATATAAAGAGTAAACACGTGTTTTGCAAAGATTTGTCATTTATATCAACAAGGATTCGTTGTACAAAGAACACTACAAAAGCCAGTGCACTTTGATAACATTTTCTGGAAATAGGGCTATTTAGGCTCAGAATTGTTTTATTTTCCCACTTTCCAGAAAATTTGTTAAAATTCTGGGAAAGGAAGAAAAGGTGTTTAGGGGAGTGGGGGGAAACAAATGATTTTTCCTCAGATTTTTATGAGCACCTTTTCTTTTTTTTTAAGCCTTCCGCCTATAGGAGGGTTCTACAAAGTCAATGATCTGGGGAGGGGGTGATTCACAAGTTTGCATTTGAGGATATGAGACTGTGGTGAATGAGGAAGGGAGTAGGTGGCCTAAAATTGAAACTTCATGTGAAAAATTCCAGCGTCTATTGGCTGCAGCGATTTCACTTGTATAATGAGTAGCCCTATTCCAACTCACCCTGACCACACCCACTTGGAAAGTCCAGGGTGCACTTCGCAGTTTAAATGTCTACACACCAGAACAAAAAGTACAATAGCTGTTGCTCAATTGCTAGTCAAATAACTTAGCACTGGGGAATTCCAGATGTTAGTTAGGGAATTTTGTACTGGTGCATCTCAATAAAGAACTGAAAGTAAGCACAAGAAGAAGAAAAAAAGCCTTATCTTTGCTCTAGATTTTGCAAAGGGGAAATTTCAACAGAATGCAATTGTTGCCACATTTCTGCCAAGACACAAGGCTGGGGTGATCTTTTTTGTTCATTTGTTTGAATACTTATTTAGCTAGTTTTTCTAAGTGTATAAATTGAAGGCATACTGGCTGCAGATGCATTTTTGAGAGTTTTTGTTGTTTTGGTTTTTTTTTTAATAGTTTGAATATAATTAAAATTTGATAAAATTTCAAATAGCTTTATTGCCCTATTTATAGAAAGAAAACAGTTGAACTTTCATTTTTAGAAACAATTGTGCAAGCTCCTGGCACAATAAAAATAAATGGAAACATAAAAAAAAGTTAAAGAAATAAAAGCAATTGTGCACTTGCCAAAAGAGATGAAGGAGTAACTTTTTTAATATTAAATATTCCCCCCCAAATGTTTTTTGTTTGGAGGTTGGAAAAAGTGCAGTCTCTTAAATTGTGGATTTTAACCTATAAAAGTAACAAATTAACAGAATAAAATTAGAACTATATTTTTCTCAAAGTGCTCAAAATTCTAAAAGCCAGCCCTAAACACTGAATTATCTTCAAATGTAGACATCCAGGCACTCTTTAACTTTTAAAAGGGACTCTGCAATTTCCGACAAGCAGGTTCACATAAGGCATTTCTGGGGATGCAGTGACGGGCAGGCGGTCACTGGGCGTTCTCAGTCCCACTTTACAAACCAGTAGAGGAAACTCCCAGGCCCAGATGGCCGCAGTGGAATGGTCAAATCATTTACCACTGAGTCATAGCCAGACCGTCCCTGTCTAGTACGTGGAGCCAAGTGAGCTTCCTGGATTGTGCACATTCCTTGTATGTCAGAGATAGTGCCAGTGTCTTAGCCAGAACATCAAGGAATGTCAGAAACAGACTATAGGTCATAATCCAATGCCCTCATTTCACTACGAGGAAAAATACCCAGGGAGGTTAAGGAATTTCCCACAAGGTCATCTAAACCAACTAGGGCACAGCCAGGCTGGAACCAAGGTCCCAAAATTAACTGTCCCTGGCTCCTTTGCTCTGTTGGTATCAGTCATTAAAAATAAGAGTGAAAAACAATGATTTTTTTCCCCTTAAAGCTGTAGTCACCTTGTGAAATGTTATCATTTAGCCCTTTGACAAAGAAATTAAACCATTTGTGCTTCTGCATGCCCTGTTGGGTCCCCCATGACGGCAATAGGGCTCGTCGAGTCTGAGACCCTTTGCTCGGTTTGGGTGCGGATTGCTTCAATTTGCTCCCTTTGTGTTCTCAGGTGATGGAAACTGCCTCATGCATGCTGCTTCTCAGTACATGTGGGGTGTTCAGGACACAGACTTGGTCCTGAGGAAGGCACTCTTCAGCACTCTCAAGGAGACAGACACACGCAACTTTAAATTCCGCTGGCAGCTGGAGTCCCTGAAATCTCAGGAATTTGTGGAAACGGGGCTCTGCTATGACACCCGGGTATGTTTTGTTCCACATTAAGCATTTATTGACCAAGCACCATGGCTGGGGAGAGGGTACCTGAGGCCAGCCCCTGCTCTCAGTAGCATATCACAGGAATTTGGCTAAGCAAAGCATGGTCAGTGGAAAACACCAGAAGCCTCCTGCGGGATGACCCGGAGGCTTTTGTCACTGCTGGAAGGCTTCAGGGCAGCAGATTCCCCACTGTGTTTATCTATTCCAACTCGATCATTCTCATCATGGCCTTCCCTGTGGCGTGTTGGTGGTTTTTTGGTTTGATTGTCTTTTGCACGCTCTCCTGAGCCAGCCAGTCAAATTCAGACCTCCCCATTCTCAGTCACAAGTTTGGGATTTTTGTGGACATTTGGAAGAGGGGCTTCAATGTTATGCCTCATCAGGGATTTTTTCAGAAGCAGGTGCTGTCCCCATCCTCCCCCACTTCTGAGCTCACCTTGTAATGGAGAAAAGTAAAGGAAGCAAACCAAAATGGGGGAAACAGGGTGATTATTTGAACGATGATCTCTAGAAAGGGGGAAAGTGAGCTGAGTTATATAAATGAATAACTGTCGAGTGACGTCAGAATGATTTTTTTAATGCAGGGTACCTTCAGGGGTTCTTATTCCTCTCTATCCCTCTCCCTTTAGAATTGGACTGATGAATGGGACAACCTCATCAAAATGGCATCCACAGACACCCCAGGGCTCCGAGGTGGCCTTCAGTATAACTCACTGGAAGAAATACACATATTTGTCCTTTGCAACATTCTCAGGAGGCCAATCATTGTCATTTCAGGTGAGATTCCTGCAGATTGCTTGTACATATTTAAGTGCTTTTCAGTTTTCATGCTTTGGCTCTTAGGAAAAACCCACGCTCCCAAAGTTATAGGTAACAGTAGTGAAATGGATTGGTGAACGTCACGTGAGGGCCTCATTTTTTCTCTCTTTTCTTAAACAGACAAAATGCTGAGAAGTTTGGAATCGGGTTCCAATTTTGCTCCTTTGAAAGTGGGCGGAATTTACTTGCCTCTCCATTGGCCTGCCCAGGAATGCTACAGATACCCCATTGTGCTCGGCTATGACAGCCAGCATTTTGTCCCCCTGGTGACCCTGAAGGACAGTGGGCCTGGTAAGAAAACTGAGCATCAGTTCACATTTGTAACTGTTGGTAGGTGGTGGTACACCTATTCCCACTGAACGTCAGGGTTTGCTCTTTTGCTCCGTATTGACATTGTCTCATTGACATGTATTATTTGTATTTAAATACAGTATTCTGTCATTTGCTTGGTTAGCAACAGGAATGCAGTGGCACTAATTATGACACTGCCCCCCACACACACCTTTTTGTATATGGCTTGTTAGTTGCAAGTAGAAGATATATGTATATGAGGGCTGTCCAGAAAATATCCAGCCATAAATGCCTCTATTTTTCACGTTACATGGCTGGATACTTTCTGGACAGCCCTCGTATGTGTATATCTTGCTACTGCCGTTTCTATTAATACATGAGAATTAGGGCACACGGAGCCCTTAATACCGTGCCTGGCACGGAGCAGGTAAATGTCTGTCAGGTTAGCTGGTACTGTAGTAGTTTAATGTGCAGTAGGTACTTTGTAAGAGCTCTGAGGACATTAGTTTATTTCATCCTCACAGCATTCCTATGTGCCACAAGCATTGGTAGCCTTATTTTTCCAGATAAGGCACTTGAAACTCAGAGGTTATTAAATAACTTGCTAAATATCATGGAGTTGAAAGTGGCAAAGTTAGGATTCGAACTCGGATCAGCCTGATCCTGAAACACGGGACTTTAGCCAGTAACGTCCCCTGCTCCGGGCACTTAACATTCTGTGAGCTTCCCAGAAACGGTGCCTTCTACGGGAGAGTTTGGTGCGGTCTGTGTCTCCATTTGAGTTTGTGGCTAGATAATACTTTTCCTCTCCAAATTGTATCCTTTCTGCATTTCCACATTTTAACCATTGTAGGTATAGCCTCAAACACAGTGTCACTTAGTAGAATCATATTTGGCTTATGGGTCGGTTTTTTTCTTCCCTCAGAAATCCGAGCCGTTCCACTTGTTAACAGAGAACGAGGAAGATTTGAAGACTTGAAAGTTCACTTTTTGACAGATCCCGAAAATGAGATGAAGGAGAAGCTCCTGAGAGAGTACTTGATGGTGATGGAGATCCCGGTGCAAGGCTGGGACCACGGCACCACCCATCTGATTAACGCTGCAAAGTGAGCACATTAACCTCAACTCTGCCCTTTGTTTTCAGGGCAGCCACACAAGCTGCTGCCACCCCGGAGCTCAGCAGTAAAGCTACTAAGGCTACTCCCCTCCATTGTAAAACAAGTCCAGAGGCGCGTGTCTGAGTCCAAGAGGATCACTTGAGGCATTCCCAACTCCGCTTTCGAATGAGAATGCCTAGTTTTTCTACAGTGATTTCCTTGCATATCTGGATGCTGAGAGTCAGCATTGCGGCTTTTCGAAGTGTGCTTACGTGAAAGATAACTGGTTTTCCTAGTTACTCTAGTACTAGACTAGCAAGTGAAAATTCTTAGAAACAAAGCCCTTTTTTTCTGGGCTTCTTGGTAAGGACAGAGACCAGGCTGTAGAATGTGTTCATGTCGTAGTCACATGATTTCACCACAGAGAAAGGGGAGGAGACACCCAGGGTGCGTATTGCATAGGCTTCCAAATTTTAAACACTGGCTTTAGGTTAAAGAGGTGCCTATTTCTTAGAACTTGAAATTCACAAGAGATGATCATGCAGGCATCAAAGAATCAGTTTACCAAAATAAGGAGTTACAAATTACAGAGAGTCAATAATAAATAACTCCTGAGGGTGTGTCTGCCTCTTAGTTACTGCTTACATCAGTTAACTCTAATACAGACCAGGCACCAGTTTAAAATCAATGACAGCGAAATACAGAACACAAAGTTCCAAAGTAGTTTGTACCATAAAGTAGACTAGTCCCAAAAGAACTAGAAATTTGATCTCTAAGAAGTTAGAAAGTAAAAGTGACTTTTAAAAAGAAAAATAGAGTCAGTAAGTGTTGAGGCAGCCCCAGAGCAGCCCTTTCTTTAGGATTATCCATAACTTTGAGTGGACCAAAGATTGATTAAAGAAAACTGGGATTTGTGAAATCACAAAGTACTGGGCCGTGTTATGTTGGAGGAACAAATTGGTCCTGATAGGCCGGCATCTCAATGACTAGTTGGAAAGTTACTGCCTGAATCCACCTGCAGGTTTGCTCTGTGAGCTGATGATGTGCGCACGCGCGCCTGTGTACGTGTGAATGGTGTAATCTCACAGTTTTCCTTATCATTTTTAGGTTGGATGAAGCTAACTTACCAAAAGAAATAAACCTGGTGGATGATTACTTTGAACTTGTCCAGCACGAGTACAAGAAGTGGCAGGAGAACAAAGAGCAGGGCCGGAGAGAGCAGAATCCTTTGGAGCCTTCCATCCCCCAGCTTTCTCTCATGGACGTAAAATGTGAAACACCCAACTGCCCTTTCTTCATGTCCGTGAACACCCAGCCTTTATGCCATGAATGTGCAGAGAGGCGGCAAAAGAACCAGAACAAATCCCCAAAGCTGAAATCCAAGCCGGGCCCTGACGTGGCACTCGGGGCCTCTAGGGGTGAGGCCTACGAGCCCATGGTCTGGAGCCCCGATGTGCCAGCCGGGGGTCCTCATTCGGCCCCTCCAACCGCGCCCAGCCTTTTCCTGTTCAGCGAGACCACAGCTATGAAGTGCAGGAGCCCTGGCTGCCCGTTCACGCTGAACGTGCAGCACAACGGATTCTGTGAGCGTTGTCACAATGCCCGGCAACTTAACACGGGCCACATCTCAGACAACACGAGGCACTTTGATCCTGGTAAGTGCCAAGCCTGCCTCCAGGACGTCACCAGGACATTTAATGGGATCTGCAGTGCTTGCTTCAAAAGGACTACGACAGAGCCCTCCTCGAACCTCAGCTCCAGTATCCCTCCTTCCTGTCACCAGCGGTCCAAGTCGGACCCCTCGCAGCTCACCAAGAGTCCCTCCCCACATTCTTGCCACAGAGCTGGGAGTGAGGCCCCATCTGGCTGCCTGTCCCAAGCCACGCGGACTCCAGGGGACAGGACGGGGACAAGCAAGTGCAGAAAAGCTGGCTGCATGTATTTTGGGACTCCAGAAAACCAGGGCTTTTGCACGCTGTGTTTCATCGAGTACAGAGAAAATAAACGTGAGTAAAATGATGGGTAGCCTAATGTCTCTTTTGAAACCCCTGTCTAGAGGGGGTTATGTTCCTAAATTCCAAGGAAGGAGCCCCTCTGGGCAGTGGGATAAAATGGCATTCAAAGGGACAGTCACAGTGACTCTGCTGCCCATACATGGAAGCAAAAGGCAGAGAATACCATGTTTCAAAACCTAAAACTGCCCTGTAGATAGAATTCATAGGATTCCTTTCCCTAGGTCACTCGGTGTTGCACTTATAAGGTAGAGTTTAAGCTAGACTCCGTTGGAAACTTTGGTATCATAGAGAACACTCAAAATCTGAAGAGCAGCAGCTGGAGGGAGGAAGTCTCCACTGACATAAGAAAACATTTTATGGTTTTGGAAATTTCTATTGTTGAACAATGGACGGGCAGTTAATGTACCTCTGCTATGTTCCAGTGTGGCAGTGGTCAAAAGTGAGAGATTTATAAAGTCCAAGAGGTTTCAATAATATTAGTTTTGTTTTTTGTTTTGTTGAATTTATAAAAGGCTGCCATACACACACACATACATACACACACATATACACATACACACATGCATGCATGCATACACATACACACACGCACACATATACACACATGCATGCACACATATACACACATACACACATGCATGCATACACATGCATATACACATACACACACATATATATACACATGCATGCACACATATACATACATACACACATGCATGCATACACATGCATATACACATACACACATATATATACACACACATGCACATATATACACATGCATGCACACATATACATACATACACACACTCATGCATACACATGCATATATGCACACATACACATACATATATACACATACATGCGCATACATATACACACATGCATACACATGTGTATATACACAGGCAAATATATGTAGAAGGCTGGCCTAATCTGTATTTGGGAGCTGTTTCTCTCATGTCTTTGTCTCTCTCTCTGCTTGGTGACACATATGTGGTACTGATTAGCATCCCCTCTCTTCTAGATTTTGTCGCTGCCTCGGGGAAAGCCAGTCCCACAGCCTCCAGGTTCCAGAACGCAGTCCCCTGCCTGGGGCGGGAGTGCGGCACCCTCGGAAGCACCGTGTTTGAAGGATACTGTCAGAAGTGTTTCATTGCAGCTCAGAATCAGAGATTTCGTGAAGCCAAAAGAACTGAAGAGCAGCTGGTGAGACATTTTGAGGTGCTACCCCTGTCCTGCCGAGCTCCAGGGAGGAAGTCCCTGTGGCCCTGGGGTGGGAAATGCAGCAACTACAACTGTTTGATATGGCCTAAGTATACGGTAGAATTTATTTTAAAAAGCAAATAAAATTAGCCGTAGAATAAAACTTTTTAAGAAGCCTCGAAACAGAAGGCGATCACAAACTTCTTGGATCTGTAGTAGCAGCGCAGACACCCAAGTGGCCAGCAGGCTGCCTTAAATGACCCTTTATCAGGAGGAGGCAGGAGGAGGCGGCAGAGCGTCCAGGTGCCTCCCCTTAATGGCCTGTCAGACAAGCAACATTGAATGGATAGCTGCCTCTCCTGTAGTTTGCAGAATGGTAGAGGACCCATCTAAATAAATAGTGGCAGCTCATTTTCCAAACAAAGGTGAGCTGGGCCCACGTTAGCTGGCCTCCGTGTTAGGCCTGGGGGTTCCAGCGCCTCCCTGGGGCCAGGTCTGCTTTCGTGGGGTTCGGAGGGAAGTACTTGGAGAGCTCCTGTTCATAGATCACACATGGAACTCTGTTCCCGCAGCCAGGCAGGTGCTCTTCACCCCACAGAGCTCTCTGTAGCACCCACACTGTCCTGTGGGATGGCAGGGTGGGACCCCTAAGACGTATGAGCCACAGTTCCCTCTGCTCTTCCCCCTCAGAGAACGAGCCAGCACAGAGACGTACCGCGAACCACACAGAGTGCCTCCAGGCCCAAGTGTGCCCGGGCCTCCTGCAAGAACATCCTGGCCTGCCGCAGTGAGGAGCTCTGCATGGAGTGCCAGCACCTCGGCCTGCATGTGGGCCCGAGTGCCCACCGGGGCGAGCCCCCTCCCGAAGAGCCCCCCAAACAGCGTTGCCGGGCCCCTGCCTGCGATCACTTTGGCAACACCAAGTGCAATGGCTACTGCAACGAGTGCTTTCAGTTCAAGCAGATGTACGGCTAACCAGGAAGAGGTGAGCCCGCCTTCGCTGGTGGCCAACATGGTGCTATACTCTCAACACTCTGATGCCACCAGAGGGTCAGTCCCCACAGCAGTAGGCTGGAGAGTGGTAATCAGGGGACATTGCCAGGTTATGACTGGCAGCAGATGGTGTTGGACTCAGCCCGGGGCCACTCGCGCCTCCTCTCCTACAAGCAGAAGGCCAGGAACGTTATGGACTTGGGACGCGTGCTGGGACCACCTCACCATCTTCCGAGAAAAAGGGAGTGGTCAGATCAGAGCCACTCCACCTGCACTTCATAGCATTGATAAGAGACCGGAAGCTGAATCCTCGTGACCCACAGGCCCTCTGCGAGGAGCTCAGGAGGCTCAGGGAAATCAGACATTTTCAGAGTGACAATAGTTAGTGGGTTTTCCCCACCTGGCTCGTTCCTTTCCCCAGGACTGTTATTCTGAGGCTGCTGAGACTGCGTAAGTTCATACTGAAAAGCAAACCAGCTGCTCATTACAATGCACCTTATAAAAGTGAGAATGTTCTAGGAGGAATGTATGTAACTTTTTTAGTTACCACTGTTTTCACTTGAACTGAGGTGTGTGTAAAAAATGTGTGTATTCATAATGTGCCCTTATGTATGAGGGATGTTTTTTATTATGTTGAAATGCTGCCCTAGAGGCAATAAGAGTAATAATAATAATAACCTATTTTCTGGTTGTTGTTGGGACACCATCTGCATACACAGCTTTCCTGAACTCAGTCTGCTGCTTTGGTAACAGCTTTGTGTCTATCAAATTCATTTTATTTATTTTATTGCAAACTTTAAGTTTATTTAAATGAAGATATTTCTTCTGCTCTGTGGAAAACACAATAGTGTCTTCTTGAGATACCACGTTGGCTTTGGGCCTGTGGAACCAGACAAGTTCCTGACTGTGGTGCGGAAGTCGGGTCCTTTGATGCCCTGGGGTTGCCCTCCCGAGCAAAGAAGGAACTGCGCCCGTAGTGAGCGTGTTAGAGTCCCAGGCCGCTTCCCAGCCGCCACGTGGAACTGCCTCTGAGTAGCCTACCTCCTTAGGGATGAACTTGGAAAGCAGCAGGGCTGAGCTTGGAGGGTGTCACAGGTAAAGATGTGGACTTTAATGATGGTTTGATTTGCTGTGTCCCGGGATGCTGGGCAGTGATCTCACGTCTCGTTAAACCTCATTGGGACGGCGAAATCCTATAACTATGAGTATAAGGAAGTTTCTTTCTGTCTTTGACGTGCAGTTACTGTCATATTTGTTTTAGGAACAAGAAAATAAAAGGGAGGGGAAACACCTTGTCTGCAGAGGCAAAGCCTGCCATTTTGGGAGTAGGGCAGAGTGGCAGTCTGGACTTAAGACCAAAAAATATTGCCAATCTCTGACTTGGTGGGATCTTTCCTTGTATTATTTGACATGGTGTCCACTTGGGGCATCCTAAGTCTTTTTGTAAATTTTTTTCTAAGAAACTTAAGTGTTTTCATCTGACTTGTTTAAGTTGCTATTTTAATAGTTTGGGTGTACCAATATTCTCATTTTTAATGTGAATAAATGGAATTATTTATACTTATTATACAGAACTTTTGAAATTTGCACATTTAGTTTTCCCCAGTAAACTTATGTTTACGATATTGGATTGCTTCCAGTTTTCTTAAGTAATTATAACTTTCCCCAAAAGTCATTATTAAAAAATAAATTATTTAAGATCAAAACTTTGATGTTTTCTATTTACGAATGATGAAAGGAAAAGTCCCAGTTATTAAGACCATGCTTCCCAAATAACTTTATTTCAAGGTGTACCTGGGCAGGCAGAGGATATGTCTCTCACCCATGGGTTGTAGGAGAACTTTGTAAAAATAATACCTGCGTGAGTGTAAGGCGTCTGGTTTAAGAGGGGGGACACCAAGGCCCGCACGGGAGTGAGCAAGTCCTGCCAGTGCCCGTTCCACGAGATGCTAGGGCCCTCCAAAGGTCCCTGCCCTGCCCCTTAATAAAGTACAGAAAGAGGAAACAATAGGAGAAGCAGAGAGAGAGACAGGAAGGAGAGAGAATGAGGAGCGGAGGAAGGAAGATGGGTGTAAGATTTCCTGGGTCAGACCTTAGAAGAGGTGACCTGTGTCCTGACAAATTATAAAACAACACATTCTTCCACCCAATACAAATGTCCCCATTAGAGGATTGATTCAGGAGGACAGTAAAGCTCCTAGAACCGTTTTTTTTTGTTTTGCTTTGCTTTGTTTTTAAGTTCCCCGGAAGACTTTGATCATCAGCCAGATTGTAGAACCATAACTTTTAAAAAATTATTGATAATCTTTTTTTAACTTGTGGGAAATTTTAACATAGAAAAGGTAGGGTATAATAAACCTCTTAATGTATTCATCAGTCCATCATCCAGTTTCAACACTTACCAACTTTTTGCTAAATTTATTTCATCTCACTTCCTCTTTTTTACTTTTTCTGGATTATTTCAAAGCAAATCCCAGATATTGTGTCCTCACACCCACAAATATACCAGCATGCATGGCTAATTGAAGAGTAGATCCTTTTTATATAACCAACATTATTATATCTAGTTAAATTATTTCAGTATCATTCAATACTAAATGTGAATTCTAATCTCTCAGATTGTCCACTAAACAAACATAGAGTCCTATTGCTTTTGCTTGCCACCATTTCTTAAGGCTCTTCTATTCTGTAACATTCCCTTTTAGTTTTTCATGCTATTAATTTGTTAGGGTGACTAGGACATTGGTTCTGTAGAATAGCCCACATTCTGAATTTAGCTGATTGCTTTCTGTTGTCCTTTACCTTATTTTTCTAGACTTCATACTAGATTCTGGTTCAATTAGGCAAGAACCAGTTGCAGGTGTCCCACTGCATCCCATCCTGTCTGGGCTGCATGAATGCTTTCCCGAGGAATCACAAAGCCTCACATTGACCCCTTCTTCTTCTGGTTTTTTTTTTCCTCCATTCTTTCTTCCATCTTTTACCCGGCATTAAAAATCACAGTTCTTCAAATCAGTATGATGGACATAAGCATGTGACCATAAGTCATCAGGATTTCTAAAATAGGAAATGATTTAGAATTAGCAAATTATCCCTGACTCAGAAGAATGGCTCCTAGACAGGGAACTAGGGCAGGCTTGGAGCCAATTAGGGCAGGGCTCCAATCCGGAATCCTGGATGGACGTCTGGGGGCTAGGGACCCTATAAATCATATGTGCCATTTTACGTTGTGATATATACACTGTTTTTCAGAAGTGGGGCCAAACAATGGCTTTCTTCAGTCTCAGAGAAATAGATAACTTTTCACAAAGGGAAAGAACCTAGGCATAAGAGGACTGAAAAATAAGACTTGGAAAGAACTGGCTTTGCTTCGGCTTGTCTAGATCTTTACTTCCAATGCTGCGGAATGTCACCTTCATACCACACCAGGGATGGAGCTCGCTGTCATCCAGAATTGAACTCCTATTACTCTTGCCCTATTCTTTCCACACTCAGGAAAGGGTATTATCATCTTCCTAGCCACCTCCAGATTTACCCCCTCATCCCACATCCAAACTTCTATGAAGCGTAGCTCCAAAATTTCTCTCAAGAGTCTTTCCTTCCACTCTGTCTTTCTTCTCTAGCTTGAACTCCGATCTTTTGCCTCTAGACTCTCTTCCTTCCTCTTCTGCGTTCTCTAGAATAGGACACCTTTTTGGTCTCAGGACCCCTTCACATTCTTAAAAATTATTAAGGGCCCCACAGAGCTTTTGTTTATGTGTCTTATATCTATTTACATTTACCATTTTAGAAATCAAAGCTAAAAAAAAAATCAAAGCACAGAACACACAAGCAAACATTCCATTAGCTTCCAGAAGGATGATATCATTCCATGCAATGGAGCTTCTGGAAAACTCCACTGTATATTCATGAGAGACTGAGAGCAAGAAAGGCAAATAACATGTTTTTGACCTCATGGAGTCCCTGACAGAGTCTCAAGCCCCCAACCCCAAGGTCTCCAGACCACATTTAAGAACTGCCGCTTTAGAACGATTCTGACCCGGGTTCCCATCACCACACCAGTAATGCCTGCAGAATGTGTCGAGAACACCCGTGACTGTGCCCAGCCTCTGGCCGGGATGTTTCAGGGCCTTTGCAGGTCAGAGCCTGGGTAGATCCCGCTGCACTGAGTGCTGGCTGAGAAGATCTCCAAAAAACAAACTCCATGCTTTTTTGACTGTGTGTCCCTACCAGTAAAAAAAATTTTGAGCATGTACTCCCAATATATGTGTTTATATCTTTATAAATTATGTATATATACATATATTACCATATCAATGGATGCTATGCTATGCAAACATGCAAAAAATTAAGACATAAAAACTAAATAAAAGAAATTCCACCATTTTCCTGCCATGCCTCAGTGAGTCCTCTGGGCACACTTCAAAGGCAGGTGCTGGAGAACATTCTACAGATTTCTCCACCTCTTTGCCTTTTCTCAGATACCCCTTCTGCCTTCCACTCCCCTCTGTTTTCTCTCTTCACCAAAATCTGCTGAGTTCCTGCCTTCTGTTCTGCACTCTCCCAGATATTGTGGAAAGAAATCAATATTCTGTGAAATAAATTATAAGTTCAAACCCTGGGCCCACTGCCTGTTAGGTATTCAGACTTGAGCAAGCTGCCTCATGTCACTGAGTCTCAGGTTCCTCATCAGTAAAATGCTCATGAAATGTTTTTAAAAATATGTTAGGAAACTTCTTCCCCTTGTCTTATCAGAAAATGTTCTGTTCTTTCAATAACCAAATTAATGATTCTCAACCCTGGGGACATACTACAATCACCTAGAGGGCTTTTAAACCAAAGTGATGCCCAGAGTTCCACTGTTAATTGGCCTGGGATGGCACTCTCAGGTATTGAAATTTTTTTAAGTTTAGGTCAATCTATAATAATGTGCAGCCAGAGGTTGAAATCACTAGTAGCCAAAAGAGTGTGTACAAGTTTTACAGAGACAATGAAGGGAATCGAACACAATTACACAGGGACACCCAGGGCATGTGAAGGGGACAGACACCTTCCTTCAGGTGGTACCTTCTGCAGGTGACTGGTTTGTCATCTGCACCCCCACTAGGTGGCCTTTATTATCTTTATGAGTCTTTTTGGTGTAAAAATGCCATAAAAGCTTTCTCTTCCAGAGGCAACATCATATTGACCAAGATGAAAGATATGCTACTATATCGATAATTTAAGTGAAAGCAACGTTTTTCCCTACTCAGGATATACATTTCTTGGCTTGCTCCAAAATATCTCACATTCTCCCCACTCAAATTTATTCTTTGTGTACTCTTTTAACAACATTGGGATACAAACATGATTAAGACACATCCATGTCTGCAAGATCTCCCATCCAGAGAAAGTAATAAACATCAATACCAAAATTACAACACCACAGTGGAAAGTGTTGTATGTAATCAGTCAAACTTAGGTCCGGGGTGGGGGGAAATGTCTAGAAACTCTAAGCAGGAAGGGATTTAATATAGAAAATGTGATACTAATAAAACTGACAGAACTATTGGGTGAGAGAAGCTTAGGAACAATTGCTGTTGACTTCCAAAAAGAAAATGCAATTCTTGCATTTTTATTCTACCTGTATCTGTTACCTACAGCTGTCACCAGAGGACAACAGTCTTTCCTTTTCTTTTAAATTGCTGGTGAGTTTCCCTTAGAACAGTGCTTTAAAAAAGAATCTTGCTAGCAAGATAGGCTGAGAAATGTCATATCTAGGCCTTTAGCCCCTACATAGAAACGAGAGCCTGAAATGGCCGGCAAAGATGGTATCCACTAACCCTACCTCTGTGCTATGGTCACATGCCTGTAATGACAGAGATATTGTCAGAGAAATGCTTGGTAGGTGATTTCGTCATAGTCAAAACATCATGGAATGCATTTACACGAACCTAGACAGTGTAGCCTGTTACACACCTAGGCTGTATGGTATAGTCTATTGCTCCTAGGCTACAAGCCTGCATAGCATATTCCTGTACAAAACAACCCAAGATTAAATCAAGCATGAGAGAAAATGATGCAATCAAGAGACGTGGCAAACATGAGATGTACGGGGCTGCTGCCAGCATAACACGGCACACTGTTCTATAATACAGCAAACTGTTTTTGTGAGTAGAAAGAAAGCACTCTAAAATAATGACAAGAAATATAGTATAGTAAATAACAAATTAACCTCATAGTTCTTTATTATCATTATTGAGTATTATGTGCTGTACATAATTGTGTGTGCTGCACTGCTATATGACTCATAGCACAGTAGGTTTCTTTACACCACCATCCCCACAAACAGTGAGAAACGTGGTGCACCACAGCATCATGAGGCAGTAAGAAGTGTTCAGCTCCACTATAATCTTACGGGACAACTGTCACATACATAGTCCATCATCGACTGAAACGTTGTTGTGTGATTCCTCACTCTGCATATATGAGGATAACTTCTCTACCCTGAAATAGCCAAGTCCATTTCGATCTGCCAAAATGCTACAGAGCTTTCCCCTTGATAGATCTGTGCTTGGTAAGAGCAATATTCTCACATGGGTGCCAGTCCTATATACAAGAGGCTAAGAGCAATTTAAGGGATGTTTCTCAAAGGCCCTTCATATGCATGAGTTTTAATCCTACTAACTGTAACAGCATCTGATATTTATACCTTTTGAGTAATTATGTGGGGGTTCGAGTATTGTCCTGGGGAGCCTAATGCATTCATTTTTCATACTGGAATATTGGCTGCCTCCTGAGATGGATTGAAGGCAAATTCAAAGTGGAGATTACTCATCTCCAGCCTTCATCAAGTGGAAAGAACACTGGAATAAGAGACAAAAGGTCTGCCTTCAAGTCTCAAAGGAGGCAATTATTAATTATATAAATATAAATAAGTCATTTCATGTTTTAAAGCCAACTTCCTCTTTGGTGAAATAGAAATTTAACAAGTCTCCCCACCTACCTCAGGGTTCTTTTAAGATTTCAAACTAGAATGGGAAAATATATATGAATACATTTTGGTAAACTACAGGTGTTGTAAAGGCCAGAATCGAAGAAAGCTTACCTGGACAGTCTGCTTGGACCTTGGCGAAGGGGAGGTGAGGCTAGGAGAGGAATGCGGAATTGATGCAGGACAACCTGGCTATAGACATGGGTCCTAGGAGGGTGGCCAGATTTTCAAGTGTCCACAGGAATACAGTAAATGTGATATGGTAACAATATGTGAGAGGTCTAATCTGGGGCAGAACAGGACTGTCTAGGAGGAGGTGATTTTCAGACTCAGGCACTTGGCAGGGTTGACTGGGCTCTGTCAGTGTCACAGGGATATCTCAGCAGCAGATCAAAGTCCAGGCAGTAGCATTCACCACATAGTAGCTTGACATGGAGTAGGCAATCAATATATTTTTGTGGACTTAGCCAACTAACAAAATAAATGAGTAAATATCCGGCAATAGGACAGCATGTTATCAAGGCCCCAGAAAAGCTGAGTACACAGTTCATGACCTGACTCCAGGCCCATGTGGAACATTTGGGTGTTAATTGGGACCAACTGCCCGGGGACATGGGCTGAGTAAGCTCACTGAGGAAGAGAGAGGGAAAGATCTTCGGTGCGCTGAAGATGCTGAAGTCCACCCCAGCACCATGGCTTGGCCCCAACACAAACTCTAGTTGGCACCTATGTGCGTTGGGGCACCTGATATAGTTCAAAGCTTGCTCAGGCCACCTGGGTGAGAACTAGGATGGAACTAAGCATGAAGGTGGCAGGTGTGTGACACTGAACAGGAAGTGAAAATATACATTGCTATATTATTGTACTGAGCTTTTAAACATTAACTACTTGTCTAAATATAAAGAAAAAAATTTGCTGTGGGACCCAGAGAGAGTTTAATAAGGATTCCTTTTAATGATTAGCTTTGATATACAGCTACTAAAATTGCTGTTTTTGAAGAGTATTTAATGGCATGGGGAAAATGTTAATGAAGTAGTGAAAGAAGTAGATAAAATAGTACATGCTGCTATGATCATAATTCTCTGTGTGAGTACATATGTGTGTATCCATAGATACACGGAAAGGCTGATGAGCAAATAGAACATTTATATCCTGCAGAAAGTGACAAAAAGTTCTAAAAGGAAAAGTACCAAAATATACTTAGCAGTAAATTAGCAGTAGTTCCTAGGTAATAATGCTATAAATTATAATTTTGTATATTTTTATAATTTCTGATAATGGATGTATGATATACCTTTTGTAATCTTAAAATGTTTTTCTTAAAATTTATCCCTCATCTTAGCCCTACGATTCATAGAGAAAGAACACTCTACAGCCCATTCTATGAATTTAGTATTACCTTGCTACCAAAATTAGACAACAATAGAATGAGAAAGGAAAACTGTAAGCTCAATTCAGCCAGCAGTATAGTACACAAATGTGAAACAAACTGTTAGAAAACCCAACCTAACTATGTGTGGAAAGATAATAGGTCCTGAGCTAGCTGGACTTATCCTAGAAGAACAATTGATAGTAAATCATAGAGTTTGGTATTGGCACAGAAACAGATTTTCAGTGGAATAGAACGGGCGCCAATGAAATGGCTATAAAATGGTATCTCAATAGTCTTGATTAGCATTTCCTTGATGACCAATGAGGTTGAGTATCACTTCAGACAACACAGGCATACATGGAAATGTGTCACATAATGGGGATGACACAGCTGAGTAGGAGGGAGAAGGAAGAAACCTTTAATAAATGTAGTTGGAAACCCAGATGTAATTATGGACTAAATTAAAGTTGGTGTCCTATGAAAATCAGTTCTAGGTAGAGCAAGGGCTCATGTGTCTGAAGCAAAACTTGAAATCTCCGAGAAGAAAACAAGGGCGAATATTCTTCTGACTTGAGGCTAGAAAAGAATTTCTTGAACAAGGCCAAATTCACTGTCCGAAAGAAAAGCAAAGGTTGATAAATTGAATCAACAATTACACTCCCCTCCGGTTCTTTCTTCTAAAGTCCTAAACCTAGACCCCATCATGTTGTTCAACAAAATAAAAGGACCTTGTTACCAGAACACATCCTTTATAACATGCATTGAAGTCATAAATAACACCAAAATTCAGTAGCGTATCTATTTTTAAATACAGTATGCAATCATAAGAATTTTTTGTCCATCTATTCCAGTTTTGAGGAAGGCTGTGGGAAAGAATCAAATGCACAAAGGTTAAATCTCAATTTCTTCTTCAAGTAAATGTTAACATTGTTAAAAAAAAAAAAAAAAGATTGAGGTTATTTTTTAAACAGTGGGAACGTAGTTGTAACTAGAAAATGGAGTCTATATTCAAGTATTTCACACGCAGTTTCCGTGCCGTGCGTTTGACAGATGGGATCATACTGATTTGCAATGTCCAAATCCAAGGTGCAAGTTTCCCGAGGGAGGCAGGGAGGAAGTGAGACGACCACGCGCTGCTGCTCTGGGCACCGTGGCCCAAGCACTGCTCCTGGGAGAGCCCTTGTCCAAACACCTTTCAGCCTGCAATCGTATCTGGGGTCCCACAGTCCTTTGTGAGTGAGCAGCCCTTCGGCCACTTTCTAGAATGTTCTATCATGTGCTGGAGAACAATAATAGTGAATTTCGTGTGGTCCCAGAGAGTCACATTTTTGGGGATTCTCCCAGTCTCTGCTTGGATAGACAACCATCCCGTGTAATTGTTGCTACAACTGTGTTTTCTATACAGTAATTCACCCTTCCCAGGCTAAGGCGTCCCGTGAGGCTGCAGCGTGAGGTGCTGATTTTACTCTAGTGGTCCGGAAGAATCCCACGGCCTGTCAGAGGATGCTCACCTGCTGCAAACATACCTCCCGTGGAAGTTCCCCTGGGAATGTCAGCGGAGGACTGAGCAATGAATCGATGGGACACCTCAGAGCCCTCCACCCCACTATAGGTGAACAAGATTTCCTCTGCATATGCATGTTGCATTAGGTAAATCTTTCAGGTTTTTAAAACCCAGAAAGCAGGTAAAGGGACTGGAAATTTAATCTATTATTAGACCCTCCTCTTAGAAATGCAGAGGGCAGAAAAGTCAGCCCAGCGATTTGGACTTCCCACATGCTCTGTGGATTATTGGGGGGCACTTCGAAAGGGGTTCAGGTGCCACAGATACCCCTGCAAAATCACAGTGGAAAAAGTCTGCTGTTCTTATGCCCAAGGGTCCTGCTGTCTACAGCTCCTTAGTCACGAAGGTTTCTCATTCCAGGCCCAGATAAGGCAGTTAGTTACATTGAAACTGTTGCATCACCTTGCTGCAGTCATGCATGATTAAATAGATATGCTGGAAAGAGAGCAGAAGGGGCTGAGCACAGAGCTGAAGGCGTGTCATTTATGGTAAAACACGTTTTTCCTTTAGTCTGTAGTAGCATCATTCTTAGGTGGTGGTAACTGCGACAACGTGCTTTTAGTATTGGTTTGATTTCTACATTTCTAGGTAGTGTTTCCCATTCATTTTTTTAAGTGCCCCAAAGATATCTAAAATAAAGTTCTGATGGAGGGTGGGTGAAAGGGACCTGGAGTGTGGTAGTCACTTTTGTTCCAGTGTTAATTTTCAAAAACTCCGATGTCTAATATTGAAAGCCGGGCCAGAGCGCGCAGAGTTAAAGAGCTCGCTGCCTACCCCTCCTCCGGCTGCTTGGCTGAATCACACAGGAAAGTCTGCCTCATAAAATTATTAATTCACTACTGTGATTTCTTTCTCTGTTGCTAAAGGGGGGCTGGAGGAGGGGTGTGGTAAGTTAAGTGGGCAGCCAGGAAATGTGATATTTGTCTCGCTTCCTTGTGATTGGAGGAAATTCTGTCTTCTTTTGGTTCAGAAGTTTCAGCAATCTGACTTTTTTTTTTAAGTAGTTTGACTTCTGTCAGTGGGAGCTACCCCCAAGTCCACCACTCTAGGGCTGTACAACCAATTCTCTTTGATATAATTTTATCAAATGATGTCATCCAGATGGAGTGCCCACATAAAACCTTAACCTCCAGGGGAGCAGGGTCCCCGCCTGCCTCTAAATCCTTACATAATTTAGAGCAGCACTTCAGTGATGTCTGCTCAGACCTGTCGCCCAGCAGTCTCGTCTTTGAACTTTTCCTCCCTTTTCTCCTTTATCTTCTTTTGATGGGAAGTGAACATTAATTTGAATGATCTTCACTGCCTGCCAACTGAAGACCTGTAGTAATTCTTAGTAATCAAGCCTGAAGTAATGGACAAAATGCAACCGACACATAAATGCCTCATGTAAAATGGGCTGTGAGAAAGCTTAGAGGATGTGCAGCAATTCTGTTGAGTTAATTTGGATCAAACATATTCTTCAAATTGGGGAGGAGTATTATAAATAATGAAGCTCTAATTTAATCTAACCTCAATTTATTTCATTTCAAAAGACTGTAAATTCCTATTTTGTTTATTTTTAAAGAACTCTTCACTATTATATTTTAATAATAATTAAGCCACATATATTGCATACTTATCATATGGCAGTCCATGAACTGGGCTTTTAGGAAATAACTCTCATTTAATCCTAACAATATATTATGAATTAAGTATTATCCCCATTTGAGAAAACTGAGCCTTAGAAATGTTACACAGCCAAGTTTAAAAACGCCACTTATGCATCTCAAGCCCCCATGCCACACGGTCCTATGAGAAATATTTAGACTGTCAATGTAGCTTTAATGAAATTTTCGTTCATTTTCAATATTTTCATTCTTTAACAAAAAAACTGCAAGTAAACATTTAATGTAAACAAGCATATTTATAATGTCTGTATGAGGGCTAAAGAATAACATCTGCATAAGATCTAAGAATAAGAATTAAATGCGTACTTGGACACTCACCACTAGGTTTAAGAAACTAGACATTAGTAACAATTAGGAAGTTCCATTCGTCTTCATTATCCCAGAGACTTGGGATTTGGGGCTGGATTTTCACGAACAGAAAGTCTAATTAAAGTCTTAGATTTTAAAACTTGAGTTAATATTAACTTTTATATATAGATTGTGTGGTCTAATGTAATTTTTTTCCCTTTATAAGCAAAAATCTTATTTAAAAAAATCTTTTTCTTCCCAGAGATAATAAAAATGTTATCCAATATTTTTACCTAAACATTTTTAAGTTTTTGTTTTCCTCATTTAGATGTTTAAAGTCTCAAAAATTGATTTTGAAATATGGTCGAGAATAGTGAGAAATTTTATCTTCTTTCCATGAATTCTGGGGAGCGATCTAGTCTGAAGTCAAAGCACCTGGGTTCGAGAACTAGGATGTTACAACATTCACTATAACAGTCTTACTCGTCTTGTGGAAAAAGTATTTCTATGTACATTTTTTTTTTATTGCATGTGTGACTACCGACTTTTATTTAAAATTTGTTACTTTTTATAACTTGTTTGCTGTTATATAAAAATAAAATGGACTTTTATGTCTAAATTTTGTGTTTTAACACATTATCTCTAGATTCTTCTGGGTTCTCTATGAACATAATTATGTCAACAGAAGTGTGACTTTCAAAGTGTGTGTGTGTGTGCATACATGTGTGTATAAAGATCTATTAAAGACTAAAAAGGTACCCATTGTTCCATTATTTTACCACTTAAACAAAAACTGATTTGATTTTTGTATATTTATTTCATTCTTTGTTCACACACATAAATTTTCTATAGTGTAAATTTTAGTATGTTTTCTCATTTTTTAAGCAATATCTATTAGTTGCAGGAAACCTTAGAAAATAGACATAACAAGAAAATCAAAATCACCCATAATTCTATCACACAATTTAATAAAATTCAAAAGTATATTTTTAATAATTTACTATGTGTCCAAATGCAGCTATTTATTTCCTATTTTTTAAGAATTTTGCTTTCTAGCAAATAACTATTGTAAACTTTTTGATGTTATACTCAGTCTTTTTTCTAATAATAAATACATACTTTAACACAACCGAGGTGTTATTACACATGCAATTATGTAACCTGATATTTTTTTATAAATGATTTATGCAACCATTTTTTCACATTACTGAAAATATTCTTCTGCAACATTATTTTTCATGATGCATAATATATTCCCTTGTCGGTGAAATTATATATGCATGTGTATTATATTTAATTGTTTTATTTTGTTGCATACAGACTGTGTTCAATTTTTTGCTACTATAAATAATTAAAACTTTATGTCATTCCATGATGATTTCATCAGGAAAAATTTCTGCAAGTGGAATGCAAAATTCTATGTTTTTTAAAAAATGGTATTGCCAGACTGCCTTCCAGAGATTCTTGTTTTAACATAAATGTGTGTCTGATCCATTCTACAACCTTCTGTCTCTGTCCCTCTGTCTCACACACAGACATACACATACTTACCATGCCCCAGGGCTCAAAGATTGAATCATTAAATGGAACAAAAACTTCCTAAAAGTTTCACTAAAAACTACCTGGTAAAACTTTTTGTGAAATTACCCACCCTAGAAATTGTTGTGCTTTGTCCCACTGGGTTTTAAAAAAAAAAAAAAATGTGTTTCCTCTGGGCACTTTTCAACAGGATGCCTAGAGTATAAAACTTAATTTTTCTTTCTAAGGTAGAGAGAAGCTTTTAATTTTAACTTTATCATGTCTGATGGAATTCCTTCATGTATTCATTGCTTTGTTTCTAAATATAAGTATGACAACTCAGTGCTGTCTGTGGTTACACGGGGGTTTTTGGAAATAATTTTAACTCCGGGCATACCCCTGAGCGTGGGCAGCGCCTACACTTTGTCATCTCAGCCTCCTCATACCCTTTTGGGAAGTCCTGATACCCTCATGAAGAGATGTTTTTTTCTGCTTTATGTTACCATTCTCACATCAATGGGGGTTTCCTTATATCCCCAGCCCAACTTTAACTTAACAATTTAAATAGGCAGTAGTATATTGAGAATGCATCTTCTAGAATATTGGTTCTCACTCTGGCTACTTATTAAAATCCCTTAGAGAGTTTTGTTTTGTTTTGTTGTTTTAATATGCCCATATCTGAGCCCCATCCTGAGATTCCAGTTTAATTTTTTTGAGGTGTCGGCTCAGTTATGGGTGTTCATTCTAATTTGGACTGTATCCTCCACCATTTTAGATCATCTAAGTGACCTCTCCAAAGAAGAATGAAGCTAGAAAAGGGAAAGGAACTGAGCAGGAGAGAGGATACTCCTGAGGCAGGAATGAAAGTTTCTTTTTGTAGTAAAATACAAAGGTCTTAAAGGAGAAGAAGGTTAAATCACGTTGGTTTGTGAAAATTAGATAGTACAAGAATTTCATCATTTCATCATCGTGTTTGATACATCCATTTCAGCTCAGTAATCTACTTAATAAATCATTGGTATCTTTAAAAGTCATAATTTCATAATTACTTTCTATTGCCCTTCAGAGAAAGGGGGGAATGAGTGAAGAATAGAATGAGGAGGGAGGGAAAGGAAAGGAGAGAAAATACCACAAAAGGTGAAGGGCACCGAGGAGGGAAAGGAGAGAAAGTGTGAGTGAAAGCAGGCCGGAGAGCAGAACTGTGCACCCCGAGGACAGCGGATCGTGGCAGAGAGGAGACAACTGTGGCGGGTGGACAGGGACACTCATTAACACTGAAGTGAAAAGCTGGTGGGAAAAAAGGAGGCCTGAGCAGGAGAGGGCAGTGCTGGAGGCTCACCTCAGACGGAAAGATAAGCCAAAGTGCAGGAAACCAAGAGCAAGGCCTTCCCATCTGCCCAGACGCGCCTACTCTTCCAGTGCAAGAGGGTCTCAGAGAGAAGGTTATTCCAACCCCCAACTCTCGAACTAGGCTGCAGTTACCTGAGACATCACAGGCAGAGAGGCTGTAAAGTTCCTCAGTAATCAGTTTATCTCACCGGTCAATTTTCCTTAATTTTTCTCTTCTTGAATAGTATCCATACATTCGCAAATTAGAAATAAACATTGGTTATTGATCTCCTTTTATACAATATTAGCATACATTTAGGGTTTTTGTTTTTTGTTTTTTTGGGTTTTTTTTTTTTTTTTTTTTTTTTTTTTTTTTTTTTTTTTTTTTTTGGTATAAATTTCATCTACCTTAATTCAAGTGGTAAAAGAGGAGGTGTGTGTTTATAGGCAGAGCCGAGGTGAGAAAATCTGACTTCTACTAGCTGACATCATCCTTAACCTTTCTACATGAGTTAAGATACTTGTAATGACATATACAGAAAAGCCCATGTTTTCCATGGTATTGTTTACAGGAAGTCTGGAATAAGCTCTTCTGAAGTTCATTAAGTGGATCAGTAACTACATGCTCCCAAGCCCCGGGTCTTTCTGCTGAGCCAAGCTCAAGGTGTTGCCTTTGTCCTTCTGATTTTGTTTCATGGTTATAAGATTTTTGTCCTCAATTCAGCACCTCAGGCGAGAATCAGGGCAAGGGAAAGTTTCTGTCCTTTTAATCAGAAAGCCAAATATCTTCTCCAAAAGTCCCTTAATGCCTTCTTCACCAGAAATGGGTCAAACGGCCACTCTCAGTTCCAAGGGAGTGTGGGAAGGAGAGTGGCTGTTCTGCTTCCATAAGGGAAGAGGAACAGATGAAGGGGGCTGAGGAGGGTTTGGGGAAGCCAAACCAAAGGGGCTGTCACACCCTCGTCCCCCTTTGGGCTGTGGTCCCTTTCCATTTCCAAAGTATGCTCCTTTTATAGAAACACAAGTCTATGGAATTTCCACCAATTAAAATAAAGCCCTGAACATCTCTATGTATCTTTAAAATATTTTTTTATAATGCCCATCCTGTGTTTTCCTGGGGTTGTTACTTACCTGATAGGTCTTCGAAGCCTCTTGTGTCTTTCTTGGCATCTAGCACCTGTAAAACTCCTGGATTCAAGCATAACGTGGCTGTAGCTATTCTTGCAGCAGGTTCGAACAAGTCATTTGAGGATTATTTATGGCTTTCATCAGTTAAGTGATGCATTTACACATTCTCTAACTTCAAAATCTCCCTCCACCCCAATAATCTCATCTTTTTTGACAACAAGGAATTTTTCTATTTCTGTTTCATTTTCCTATGAATAAGCAAATGTTCAAGTATCTTTTTTCCTCACAAGTGCCCTTTATGGGCACTCAATGCCCACTAAGAAGTCTTCCATGACCCCCCAAGAGCTGGAAGGCTTCGAGGGGTTGGCAACTGGGCCCTGGGCCCTCACAGTGTTCTCATAGTTCCTTATGGTCCCCTTACTCAGTCACATGTGTTGTAGATGCCCCCATGAACCCCAGAGTGCAAGCATGCTGTAGTCACCTCGTGACCCCCTGAGCCCAGCCTAACCTCCAGGTTAGAGTGGGACCTCTGCATACACAAATGCTGATGGCATTGAAACGAAGGGAAAGAATCTGAAATGCCTCCGTCTGGCCATATGACTTTCAGCTGGTCACAGCCGCTATACCCAGACCAGGTGCCAATCCGTATAATTAAGTCCCTCTGTCACAGTCTCTCATCAGGCTGCACTTCATCATAAAACTCCTCTCCCATAAAGCCAAACAGAAAAATAAGTAGATCTGGCAAATGAATGAAAGTGAGGACTGATTGCTAAAGCTGCTCTCCTTTTTGGAATCTTCACAGCTCATTTGTGCTGGGGAAACACCTTCCTGCTACAGAACAGGTCCATTGGCAGGAGGACAGGCAGGGAATATGAGAGGGAAACAACAGAATCCTGGAGCCAAATTGTCTTCCTCTGGCCCCTTGAGCTCTTCGTCTTTGGTGGCCATTATTTTCATTTTAATTCATTTCCTATTTAGAGATTCTTCGGGAGCAGGCCCTGAGGGAGCCCTAAGGAACTTGTCCAGCAAGCACGATTGCTTCCTTTCCATCAGCCTACCCTACCCTCTATCACTTGTAACTCTCTCTTAATGGAACGCTTGGAAATGAAACTGAACTATATCCAAAAGCAGTCTTGTGTTTGTCAGTATTAGTGAAAATGTGTTTCTTGCTCAAAGACTTAATCCAACCCAACTTTATGATCCCTCTCAATGTATCTTCTTAGCATTTATATTCCCAATGTCCCCCCACGCTTCAACTCGTTATTTAGTGTGAGTGAGCAACCTCCCCCGTTAGAAAGCAGGCCTCGTGAGGAAGGGGCAGTGTTGTATTCTGCAGTTTTTAAAAAAGCCTTCTACGTGACTAATGTGTTCACCATTCCATTCGCATCGCAAATCATGGCCTTGCCATGGATTTAACCTGACTGTCAAAGACCAATCCTGACTGTAAAGACATTCCGTTCAGTGTATTCTTATGAACTCATATAATGATCCACATACCATAAACACTGTACTACTATTATAGTACTACAAACAGCCTGTTAGAATATTTAAAAATGTGTGTATATGTCAGGTCACACGATTGTGAAATGCATTTTTTGGGGAGCCATAATAGTAGATAGATTAAGCATTCAGCGTGCTGGAATTTGTACGTTCAGGCAGAGGTGGGGCAAAAGGTAAGATGATATCTTGATGAGGTTCCTAAGGGAGACAACCTATAAATGAATACAGTCAACTCCCTTTCCCAGTCCCCTTCTCCCTCACCAGCCCTTCATTATAGAGGCTGGACTAAGTAGGAGTAGCCAAGTAACATAGCCCTAGACATTAAGACATAGAGGGAAGTGTGTGTGAAGGCCTCTGCACCCTTTCTAATAAAAGGTGTAGATGTGGCAAGTGCCACATTCTGTCCGTTCTTTCTTCCAGGGTGTAGATGTGGTGACTGGCCTGACCATATTTCCATCACGAGCTAAGAAGTATGAGGACCAAAGGGCAGTGCACTAAAAATTATGGAGCTCAAAGCTAGAGCGAGCTAGTGTCTTTGATGATGATTCCATGTTTCCAGGCTCTTGTTATGTGACATAATTTAAGGTCTGCTTATTACTAAAACAGTGCCTCATTCACAGCATTTTCTGGAGTCATCATTCATCTTCATGGTATCCTCCTCACTGACTTAACTGCAGATGTAGTAGCCTACTTGCAAAAGTCAAGTCCTGTATTTCTGTTATTCCATTGTGGATCTCGATATTTTATTCTCCTGTAGATAGCTATTTAATTTCAAGATAAATTCTGCCCCCAAATGAACATGGATTTTGGAGTGGGAGATAAACTTTGAAAAATGTTTCCAAAAGCATCTTCGTTTCAATTTGAAAGGGAACACAAGGTTGTAGAAATACCATGGTTTGCAGTGTCAGACCCAAGACACGCCTAAATTCAAATCTCTCCTTTGTCACTCAGTACGTGATGAAATTGGGCATAATGTTAACATTTAACCCCTGTGAGCTTCCATTTCCTTAAGTGTAGAGTGGGGCAAGTACCAATCTTGAAAAGTAGTTACGAAGATAAAATACAATGTCCATGAAGAGTATATAAGCAATGCTCATAAAATGAATCTAAACACGGATCTTACTCTATTCACAAAAATTAAACTCACAATGGATCATAGACCCAAATGTAAAACACAAAACTGTGAAACTCCTAGACGATAACATAGTTGAAAATTTAGGTCACCTTGGGTTTGGCCATGACTTTTTAGAGATAATACCAACAGAATGATTCATGGAAGAAAACATTGCTAAGATGGATTTCATTAAAATGAAAAACTTCTGCTCTATGGATGAATGAAGAAAAAAAAGCAGTCTACAGACTGGGAAAAAATATTTGTAAACTACATATCGACTAAAAAGACTGGTATCCAAAATAACAAACAACACTTAAAACTCAACCATAAGAAAACAAATTATTCAATTTATAAATGGGCAAAACATCTGAAGAAATGCCTCGCCAAAAAATATACAGAGATGGCAAATAAGCATATGATAAGATTCAGCATCATATGTCATCAGGAATTAGAGGGCTAAAACCCAAAACATCGACACCACCAAATGCTGACAGGGATGTGGGGCAGCAAGCACTCTAATTCATGGCTGGTGGGCATGCGAAATGCTGCAGCCATCCTGGAAGATAGTTGGGCAGTTTCTTACAAAACTAAACATACTTTTACCATGCAGTCTAGCCATCATGCTCCTTGGTTTTTACCCAAAGGAGCTGAAAACTTATGTCCACACAAAAATCTGCATCTAGGTATTTGTAGCAGCTTTTTAAATAATTGCCAAAACTTGGAAGCAACCAAGATGTCCTTCAGTAGGTGAATGGATAAACAAATTGTGGTCCATGCAGACCATGGAATATTTATTCAGTGCTAAAAATAAATGCTATGAAGCCATGAGAAGACATGGAGAAAACTTAACTGCCTATTGCCAAGTGAATAAAGTCAATCTGAAAATGCTACATAAAGTGGAATTCCAATTATGTGACAATTTTGAAAAGGCAAAACTGTGGAAACAGTAAAAAGGTCAGTGGTTCCCCGAGGTGTTGGGAGAGAAAGGGAAAGGTGAGTAGGAACACAGGATTCTTAGCACAGTGAAATTTTTCTTTCTATATGATCCTATATTGGTAGATACATCTTATTACACACTTACACAGAAAGTGTGTAATGTACAACACAGAAAGTGAACCCTAATGGAAACTATGGACTTACGTTAATAATAACGTATCAATATCAGCTCATCAGTTGTAACAAATACACAGTTTGTGATGGGGAAACTAGAAGGTGGGGGAGAGGAGATGAGAACTCTAGTTTCTGCTCAATTTTTCTGTAAATCTAAAATTCCTCTTAACCAGGCAAGCCATTAATTTAAAAAGGTTAATGTGCACCAAGTGTCTGGGACATGGGGAACATTCAATCAATAACAGTTATTATTATTCACTGTCTCCCTTGTGAGTACGTCCATGACACAATAACTCCCATAGCTGGCTAAAGGTACCCATTATGTTAGAATTTCTCAACCTCACTACTATTTGGACTATAGTTAAGTTTTATTGTGGAGAGCTGTCCTAAGCCCTGTCAGATTTTAGCAACCTCTATTCTCTCCCAAATACAAAGAACCTCCTCCCCATCCCCACCTACACCCACACCCATCTCCATTTCATAGGAACAAAACTGTCTCCTGAGAGTGTCAAATGCCCCCATGGGGGGAAAATCACCCCCAGTTAAGAACCATTGCATTAAGTGTTTCTGAAGAAAAGCAAAAGGGCTCCAAAGATTTCGATCTCTGCCTCCATCACATGAGACAAGACTTTCCAAACTCTGAATGTAAAAGGTCTGCCACTAGAAATCAATTATATCTACTGGGGATTTTTCATTTCATGATTTTGACCTTGGGACCCAAATAAGCTAGGGACAGAGCCCGGCTTGGCATTATTTGAAAGCTGGGAAGCTCATCAGTCTCTGCCTTTGGAAGCTGGGGTCCAACTTGATCCAAATAAAAGTAAAACCATATGGCCAGAGCAGGGATATGACTCCCACCTGCCCGCCCCCACCCCCCACCCCCAATCTCATTCCTTTTGAAATAAGCACAGGAGCCAAGAGTGGCAAATCCCTTTGCCAAAAAATTACTTTCAGACTAGTTTTTTGCTTTTGTTTTGTTTAAATAATTGCTTAGGACATTTTGATACATCGTGGCATTTTCCTCCCAAGAAAAAAGTTTTCAGATTAGTAATATTTTTTCTTCACTAATCTCAGTCTTAGCCACTAAACCTCAATCAAAGGGTCTGGAGAGAAGCAAAAGACCCTGTTGTTTGTTATTTGTTAGGCTAACAGGGGATTTTATGTGTGTACCTTAATTAGATCGGATACTCTATGACTATCTTATTGAAGTTTGAAAGCTGGGAGTTTCCAGGAGATGTGCTAAACTTGATTTGCCTGTATGAGTTTTTATTAGGTACCAGCCAAAAGATTTTATTTATTTGTTTATTTATGTAAAGAATGAGGGGTTTCGGCAATAGGCCCCAGTCCAGGGGAATTCACGGTTCAATAAAGATGAACAGCCCAGGCGGGACGAGAGGTTCCCCCACTGGGTTTCTCCGGATTCGTTATCAAAGGAAAACGGGACTTCTAAGAACGAACTTCACAGGAATCATTCTTTTTCACCAAAACTTCACAGCACAGCCGGAAGTTACTGTAGCCCGTTTGGGGAAGGAGAAGGAGAGGGAAGCAGAGGGCAACCAGAAACATGTGAGGGATGCGAGCTCAGTCGGCTTCGTCCTCGGAGACGACAGGAACCTGAGCGGCCCAGCTGGCCCACTTCTGACATTGCAGGGCTTCTGTGGGCCCTGAATGGCGTTGGAGAGTGTTTAGGGTTAACCATTGTATACTAGGCCAGCCCTGGGCAACAAGTCTAAGCCACAGGCCTAAGCCCATGTGTTCTTCAATTAACTTATTTTGTGTGTGTGTGTGTGAAATGCAGGGCTCTCTACAGTGCAGGGCCTACAAGAAATATATACCAAGAAATATATGCCTCTACAGCACTAAAAGACACCTCCTCAGAAATATCTAGCAGCCAACTCTGGTCCAGCATCAGGACACCTGCGGAATGTTCTAATACTGCAGACGCCCAACTTAAGCTTCACATTTTCTTCATCACCACTCTCGGGGTAAAGTTCGAGCACGGACATTAGTTTGAGGTTGGAAGACAAGGTCACGTAGCTATCTGAAAATGGTAGTTAGAGAAGGTCACCCAACCGAGTGTTCCATTTGGACACTGATGAATAACAGAAGCACATGTCAGGTCCCTGGGGAAGACAACAAGCAGGGGACAAAGGGTGCCTTTCTGCCTTAGTTCACCTTGGAGGGCCAATCGTCTGTGTCTTTCCAGGTCATATATCTTACTCACCATGGAACTGTTAATGGTGCCACGGTTTGTGCTTATTGTATTAGTCAATTGAGGCAGTGGATAGTTATTCCATTCTCCAAGTCCCTCATTCAGTCTTCTCAGTCAGAGCCTAAGTAAATGGTAAAAGAAGCGACGAAAGTTTCGATCCTGAAGATCTAAAATAATCTCCTGTGGAAAACACGTTCTCCTAATAGCTTACGTGTATGACACCTGGAGAAGCCCTGCTGGAGTGGCCTTTTTAGGGATATATTGAGCACATTCAGAACTTGAGAGATCCTTTTATATAAACAAATATTTTATGTGAAGAAAGTTTTAAAATTTTGTTTAAGAAGATTCATTTAAAATTGAATTAGAAAGATTGCATGATAAGTGAGATCCTGTTGCTTTGGTCTAGAAAAGAACTCAAGGTGTCATCTCTCAGGTCTGAGAATAGAACCAACTAGTGTAGTTGCTTAAAACATGCTACTCTTAGTCCTGCCCCATGATGCACTATGACCTCTGGGGCTCACCACCCCGTGATGCATGGACAACTTGTTGATGCTGTCCTGCGGAAGATACGACCTTCAGTGAAGGGGTTTTAGGATTCTCTGCTGGGCAAACTCTGTCCCTGGTAGAATCCTATGCAGCAAGGCCGTGCAAATGGGCACCTTGGGAATGCAACTACGAAGTATTATTGTGGTGGAAAGTCACCTCAGATATCAAACTGTAATCACATGGGTAAGTTGTGGTTGTGTCACAAATATCCCTACTGTGACTTTAGGGATACTGATCAATTCATTCATTTATTCATGTACTCATAAAGTACCTGTTAGGTGCCAGAGGTATGTCAAGAGCTCGGCATAGAACAGAGATCCCCATGCCCTTCCCTGGTGGGGAAACAGACACGAAACAGGGCACAACACAGACACATGTAGAAATACAACTTACGGTAAGGACTGGGAGAGAATGGTGTACCAAGGGAGCGGGGTCCCTCCGTCAGACTGAGGGGTCAAGGGAGTCCTCTCGAAGTAATTAAGCTGAGATCTAAAGGATGATTGAAACTCAGACAAAATGCTGTGGGAAGAGAGCACCAGACATGGTAACAGCAGGTGCGAATGCTGGTGCTCAAAGGCGGGTGTTTGGAGAAGTAGGAGGGGAGTTATACATAGTTGCTCCCCAGCAATGAAAATGGTGGTCCAAGGGTTCCAAGGCAGGCCCAAAGGAAATGAAAGAGGGGGGTGCTGAAAGGGGGGAGAGCAAATGGGTGCATTGGTGATCTGCCCATGGCTGTTGGGGTGAGAAAACTTAGCCTACCTGCCAAAGGACACAAGTTTCTACCTGGAGACATTTTCTTTTTTTTTTTTTTAATTCATTTTTATTGTTAGACTTATTGGGGTGACATCTGTTAGCAAGGATTACATAGGTTTCAGGCATACAATTCTATTTTCATTTGAAGTAGTCACAGAGGTGACTCGGGTGGCGGCCATGGGAGTGGGTGGCTGAAGTGGGGTTCAGGAGAGCCTGTTGAATGGTTTCTATGTTGAATGGGCCTCTGAATATTTATGTTTCTTGATATAAAGACAGGTCCAGGTACTGATTGGTCCAGGTGCTAAAGTCTTCAGTGAGTAAGAAGTGGCCAGGAGGCTTGCAGATAATTTTCTTATGCCCTGGGGAGCCCCTAAGATCTTTGCTGTAAGCAGTAACAAATTCGCTTGCTTTCTGAACTTTTTCAACATAGTAGAAACCACACTAGACTTAACATCGGAAGACCCAGTTTCGAGTTCTGGCCCTGTGACCCTTTAAATGTGCCCTTTACCTTGAATATGTTATTCTGAGCCTTTGAGTTGGGGTTTTCTCCTCTGAATTATATAAATGACCTTCAGAAGGTTGGTGAGAGGTGGGGAAGGGATGACCCGCCTCCCTAGGGAAGTACATGAGAATTTCTAGGGCAGTACTTTTCAACTCCCCTTCACATGAGAAGCATCTGAATTTGGTCTAAGTTGTGCCAAGCTTTGGAATTTTTTAAAAGGTCCCCCAGGGTTTACAATGGACAGAATTTGGAAATCACTACTCAAGACGTCATTTGAGAAGCTTATTCAATACACACCACTAGAATATAAACCCCATTTCCTTCTTTCTTTCACTGAAATTACCCTTGTGCCCAGAATATCTGACACATAGTAGGCACTCAATTAATTGTGTTTGGGCAGTATCATGGTTATAAAGCATATGAAAACACTGCCCCAGGGACATAAATAAAGTAAAAATTGTCACTTAGATTGTTATTTAATTACTTAATTATCTGGTCAATCCAGTCCATAAAACTGTGGGTGACCCTGTAGCCCCAAGCATAATTCTAAAATATTAAATGAGATTTGTTTACATATAATGAATCTCCTTTAGAATCACACACACGCACGGCCTCAATCTCATGCGGGGTCTGTATTCAGGGAATTTCTCTTCATTACACCCCCCAGGGAGACTGAGGCATCCTTTCCTCTCTGCTCCCATTGCACCCTGAACCTGTTTCCTCTCTCAGCAATCACAGAGTGTAGAGAATGACTGTTTGTACGTCTGTCTCCCTCTGTCCCCTCCCTTCATGTGAAGTTCCCTGAAGACAGAGTCTGTACATTTCTTGTAATTCCAGCACCCACTGATGATGATGATAATGATATCCCTGGCATGAAAATAATACGCTATCATTTAGTGAATCAATTTGTATACTATCTGGGACACATCAGGGATTTCCCTCCATTGCACTTCCTTTCCAAGAGAAACCAAGATTCGAGCCCAGGGGCCAGCCAGTGCTGGCCAGTCATGGGCTAACTTAGATGTTCATGCTTTCCTGAGACAAAAGCGAAAGGGAAGGAGTAAAAGAAAGCTTTGGTGGGCTCTGCTGTTTTCCCAGCCTGCTTTGGGGAGATCATCTAATAACCTTGGCAACTAAAGTACCATAATGAAGTTTAAAAGGAGAGCTCTTATGGGGTCAGAGGTGTCCATAGCTACAACTTCTTTCATGATGTGGTCTCCTAGAAACAACTGGAGAATGAGAATTTGGAAACTCAGCCTCTCATCTCCTCATTAACCTGCTGAGTGATATTGAGTAAGCCACTTAACCATCTATGGGTTAGTCTTTTTGTCTGTAAAAGGAATGGCTAAAAGTTGTTGCCTTACCCACAGTGTAGTAGTGAAAACAGAAACTAGGCAATACTTGTAAAACTTCTGTACAGTGAAACTCTTTAGGTGCTGTGCAAAGTGAATATTAGTAGATAGTAAGGCACTGCCCATACTGTATTAGTCACTTAGGTGCCCGGGAGTTTGCTGCATAAGCTCCATGGTTAAGGCTGATGTGAGTAGCCCCCAGATCTAGCACAGAGCCTGGAAGTAAGCATTGGTGATTGGGTAGTGACCCATGTTGCTCATCCTTTCAGCTGTGAATGATACTATTGTCTCTCTGAAGAACATGTAAATGCCCAAAGGAAACTACAACTTTTCATGCTACTTCAAGCTATCCCTTTGGTCCTCTATCTGAGCTCCCCAGCTACAAGGTAATAATCAGAGCCTCTTTGAAAATGTGGAGTTCCCTGCCCAGGTCTGCTAGACCTGCTACCTGTGAATGCCCAAGACAGAACTATGAGGGACCCTGAAAGGCTAGGCATTATTCATGGTGGCCTTTGCCTGTCCTTGTCCTTCACAGCTATTCTTCCACATGAGTGTAGTCACTAACTGCTCCTCTTGATAAAATCCAAGTTGCCCAATAGCTGTTAATCCACAAAAACAATTCCTTCTTTTTCTGAGAAACATCCTTGACCAATTAACCATGAGGCTAGCTGATGCCTGCCTACCTCCTCCTGCTCCTGAAACAGTCCACTCTACTCCTCCAAGTCAGAAGGCTCCTTTGGTAACACCTCATGCCTGGCATTCTAAATAGAGGTTTATGTTCATTGTGTCCTTGTTGTTTTTCATTCTCTGCTCTAAGGGGCCTAGGTCCTGTCTTTATGACAAGTAGGTACCAGGATAGAGAAGATGATATTTCTTATTTTCTGACCTCCTTCCATCATCAGTAGAAACAAGTCATGTTTCCTTCTTTTCTTGCTATTGTAATCACTTAGTGGGTTTGCGCTTTCTTGGAAAGGGAAAAAAATATATTTTCCTTCTATCTATCTCAGGTTCTCCATCTGGAGCCCTAGAAATTGGACTGACAAAAGACAGATTAGCAAGAGAAAAACAACCAGGTGTTTATTAACATGTGGATCACACACATGGGAGCACTCGGTACGTGTGACTCAAAGGGGAGTGGATAAAACATAGGATCTGCGTATCTAACGTAGTCAGGAAAAGGAAGGGGGGAAAGGGAAATGCAAATGACTTTTGGGAAGATAAATTGGCTTTTAGAAGAACAGGTGGAAGATATGACCATCTGTGAGTTGTTTGTCTGGGTGTGGTGCCCACTTATCCTCTCCCAGAAGAGAAGAGTAGGGTTACTCCAGAAGGGGATTTAGGACAATTGAGTTCATTTGGGAGACTCTACTTTTGAAAAGGCAGATAAGAGATTTCAAGAGTTCAAATGCCTTCAGCTCAAAAAAATTCTTATTTCAAAGCGTCATAATTGGGGGTGGTATATCCTGCTCCCCTTCAACCTTCTATACCAAATTACTATACTTGGTATTATAGAACTGACTTTTAAGACTGAACAAGTCTTCAGTCTTGCTTTGGGCAGGGCTGGGAGAAGAGTGAGACAAGTGAAGCACCCACCCTGATTGCAAAATTTGAGGAGGCGGTGCAAAACTCAACCAAGATAGTTACTTTAATGCAATATTTTTAAAAACGTAAATGCAAATGATTCACGATGAGTATAACATAAAACATTTAAATTAAGCTATTGAATACAGGCCACTGACCTTAGGGATTACTTCTAATATTTATCATACTGACTGCTTTATAGTCTGGGCACCTATTTCTGGTGGGGATTTTCCTAAGCCACAGCATCCTCAAAAGTCTCCAATGTGTGTGCTCCTCTCCTTCCTTCCTCTGAGATTCCCTCCTCATGTGCTTCTTAACAGCAATGCACATTTCTCAGTCATGTGCCAGGCACTGAGCCAACATCCTCACATGCATTATGTCAGGTCATCCTCAGGCTCCACAGATACCAATAAAGTAGGTCATGGCTCAGAATAAAGTTGTCGCACTGGGGGAAAAGAAGATGGGTTGGGGTCCCAGGTTCAGGTCACCTTAGAACTATCAAGACAAGGACCATCTCCACATGGGAGGCCCTCCACCATCAAAAACCTCTCTTTATCCTGACGTGCCAGTTCCCTTCTGCTGTGTGAGCTACTGTGATAGTCATTAGAGTCCACAAAAAGCAAGGGACTTACAGGGTGTCATCAAAACCCTCCTAAATTCCCTTTTCTCACTCCCAGAAGCTCATTAATAAACTAACTGGTCAACCTCTTGGAATGTGTCTTGGAAAGGATAGAATAGATGAAAGGAAATTTCTGGGAGGTGAGAGGAATCTAGGGCCTCAGAACAGCCGAGAACAACCTGATTCTCATTAGGCGTTGGCAGGTTCAGTTGATGCATTGCTTACTGATGGTTCCCAGGTTTCTATCCACAGGGGAAGGTAGCCTGAGGTTTACCCAAAAAGTCTGCCCTCTGGAACTGTTCCTGCTTATTCTGCAAATGATTAATAAGCTGGGGGTAGGGGGAGCTAAAGATTTGTTATAAAACATTTTGTAGAAACTCACCCCCAGAAGTGCCCAGACTATGAATCCCATCAAAATACAAAGAATTGGTTATTTCAGATCAAGGGTGCTCAAGCAAAGGAGACCTTTTAAAGTATTTGAAGGAAAACTCTTTACCACCAACCTGTGAATTTGGCATCACTGTTCCAAAGGCGGGGACAGTAGATAAGTGGAACTTCTTTATCATCCTTCCACTTTTTAAATGGAGGTAAAGAACCAGCTCCTATGAATCCTTTGGAGGGCAGTGAGTAGGAGCACCCCACCGTGGTCCCGATCTTGTCCATCAGCTCCACGCTGGGGCTGCTGAGAGGCACAGCACACCATAGTTGTACAGAGGTTGTTTGCAGGGAGGATAGGACATAAAATGGAAACTGGATTGGGCTGACCATGTGCCCCCCATATCCCACATTAAATCCACAGCGATACATGATCTCTCTGCCCCTCGCCTGGTGGGGTAACCATAACACACCAAGTAACTCCTGCTGAACCCTTTGTGACCTATCATCAGAGGCACCACCCAAAGCCCATCTCTGCAAACCCACCTCTCCTTATGAGGTTATTCTTTTTCAAAGAGATTTTTTGTTTTTTTACTTTTTAAAAATAAGTTTGGTTCTACTTTTTAAGAAAAACATGCTCATGCTAGATTTTTTTTTCTCGGTACTATTTTTGCATTACGTGTAACTGATATTATAGGTTACACGGAGATGCCTGTGGCTTGCTGGCTCCAGACTGAGTCTTCACAGCTTCCAGAACAGTGTAACTGGAGCACAGCTTCGCAAGTGAGAGCCCCCCACCCCCCACCCTGAGAAACCACTGCCCAGATCTGGGACATCTTCTTGGTGAAAACCACAGTAAAGAAAATTTGAAAAGTACAGAGAAGCCTAAAGAAGAAAAAAAAGCCCCTAATCATTTCACCCCTTTCAGCATTTTGATGAAAATACACTTTTGTCCATGCAATGGTTGTTTCATACATTTTAAGAAAACATCCTGATTTCAAATGGAACCTCAGGTGGTGGGGGTGGGGAGTAAATTGCACCCTATAAATTTTGAGAACTTGTGCCTTCTGCAGATGGACTTTAAAAGCCATGAGGCAAAAACAAAAAGAAAAAAAGAAGAGCTTCTAAATATAACAAACTTCCCAAAAAGGCAATCCTAAATATAACTGAAGTCACACTATTTTTGAAAGTGGAAATCCCCTCTGTCACCACATAACTCAGTGGTCAAACCATCTAAGAATTCAACTTTTGTGCCAGAGATAGGGCATGCGTGTCCTTCAGTGTATACCATGGTCACTTCTTTTCCTTCCTGTCACAGGGTCAGTCACAAGCGTTGTCAGTTCAACGTGACACCGGTGTCCATGGGCTGCCCCTTGTGGGAGTTGAATCCCGCACTGGTGCGGGTCCCACTTAAAGCATTTCTTTTCACCGCTCATTTCAGTTCTGTACTCGTTTCTGGACTTTAGCCAACACTTCCCCAGGAAAGAGCATGTGTTTGCATTCAATGCTTTCTAAAAGGCTTGTATTTTGGAAAATGTACTTCCTACACACCTCTACCTTTCACAGGGCCTGAAGGAGAAACGTAGCCATTGCTTTTTGTAAGAGTATAGGAGAGCCATCGGCCACTTTGTAAAGACAGCCGAGCTTGTCCACGTCTGACACGCTCCCTTGAAGTTCATTTTTATGTTCAATTTGAGCTGGGCTACCTTTAAGGTGTCAAATATCCTGCCAGGGGTATTTCTGCATTCTTGATGTTTAAGACAACATCTGCAGAAACTGTTTGCAGGACAGGCCGCTGCCACCTACAGCACAGCTGCTCACCCCTTCCTCCGCTGCGTGGCCTCTGAGTGCCAGTAGGTGAGTGCGGGGTCCCCATCAAAGCAAACTGCTTCCCTTACATTCTTCAGGCAATTTAAAGCAGTTTTAGGTTTACAACAAATTTGAGAATTTACAGCTTTTTCCCATACACCTTCCAGGCCACATTGAACAGTTTTACCTCATGTATTTTCACTGCTAAGCCCTGACATGACACACTATCCCAAAAGAATAAAAATCACATTTTGTGTAACTGAAGACAGAGTCTCCCATGGCTTATTAATGTTCGTCACTTTAATTCCTTCCTTTTTCATGTGCTGTGTATTTCTGTCATTGTCAGATTGAGTTTCTGACTTATCCAGCCAAGGTTTGAGAAACATAGCAGAAGCGAGGTGACCACCTCCCCACCCAAACGGGACCAGATGCAGCCTCTCAGTCCGTACCGTGTACTTGTAAAAATGAACTTTTTCTTGATTGTGTAAGTAAATTATGTTTACCTGGAAATTGTGGAAAATATTTAAAAATATCAGAAGGAAAATAAAATGATCGATATAGGCCATCTCTCCCAAATTGTCACTCTAAACACTCTGGGAAATATTCTTCTGGCGCTCTTTCCGGTGCCTGTAAACACACACTCCTCTGGTTAGGGTCATGCTAGACATACTGTTTCGTGACCTTGTTTGTCACTCATCATAGTGTAATAATTTTCAAACCATTATTTTTATTCATCCATTACTTTATTTGTTATTATAAAAAACCCAGAAAAATGGCCTCGGCAATTATTAGCCCAATTTCACAGATTAGGAAAACGAAGCACACAGGCCACTCTGTTACCGTCACAGAGCAGCTCAGTTTAGGTCTCCCAACCGCCAACACAGTGAGAACGCTTCTCCTTCGTCACGTTAAAAGGGCGGAGAATCGCAGACTTGAGGTGTCATTGAGATTCCTTTGCAAGGATTAGAGGCATTAACGGTAGGTAGTTACTACAATGATTTTTAGAGAACAAAAAACTAGAAAGCAGTTCGTGGTAGGAATGATTATAGCTATAATGATACTACAATATTGTGTAAATGAGAGAAAATACGTTTTCAGGAATTTAAAGATGTTTGGGAAATGCTGGTGAAGATGTCGAATTCTCATCCATCACTGGTGGGAGTATAAACTGGTACCACCATTTGGACAAGGGTAAACCGTAATTAGCAGACCACTGTTCTAAAACCCAGCAGTTCCTAGTTTAAATATGTACCTAAGAGCAGAGGAGGGCGTACAAGCCAAACCTGGTCTTTGTAAATAAAGTTTTATTGAAACACAGCCACATCCATTTGGTTATGTGATGTATAGGCTGCCCTTGCACTACAATGGCGTAATTGAGCAATTGTGACAAAGACCCTGTGACCTGCACATCCTAACATATTTACTATCTAACCTTGACAGAAAAAGCACACTGCCCCCTGCCTAAGAGGGAAAAAAGCAGATATTCACAAAAGGACAGGTACGTGAACATTTATCACAGTTTCATACACAATTGCCAAAAACTGAAACCCACCCAAGTGTCTACCAATAATAGTACAAATAAATGTTGGAATATTTATACAATAGAATACTATAAAATAATAAAAAAGAAAAAACTTTGCTATCTAAAATACAACACGGTGTGTCTCACACACTTAAATGCTGAGTGAAAGAAAGCAAACATAAAAGAATATCTACAAAATAATTCCATTTGTATAATCCAAGAACAAGCCAAAATTAAACTGTGGTGACAGAAGTTAGAATAGACTGCAAGGAGGTATAGAGAGACTTCTGGACTGCTGGAAATCTTCTATATCGTATTCATGGTGGTAGTTAAATGGATGCATTCATACTTTATTTTATTTTATTTTAATTCATTTTTATTGTTAGACTTATTGGGGTGACATCTGTTAGCAAGGATTGCATAGGTTTCAGGCATGCAATTCTACAGTGCATTGTCTACTTGATGTATAATAAGTTCACCACCATTCCATCAAACTCCACATTTGAAAGTATGTTATTAAACTTCAAAAAAAAATTTAACAAAAAAATTTGAAAAAACTTTTAAAGTATGAGCTGTTGTCAGAAGAGCTAATAAAAGGAATGCAGCAAAAAAATTCACTGTGATATGGTCAGATGTGAAGGTTCCCACTGCATTATGAGCGAGATCTCTGATTAGACAAAATGCAATGACGGTGTTTTGTTAGCTAAATTAATGGGACAATGTGAATGCAATGAAAGGTCACACTAGCAAGAGAAAGCTTGTTGGCCTTGTGAATGCTCCTTGCTGAACAAAACGAAGGACCTAGAGCCTGCCCCAGGAGGGGGCAAAGCCTCTGGGCTCAGTAGCTGCTTAGGGGGGATTCCGAGAGCAGGCAGGGGGACAGGAAAAGCACCGTGGTGACAGGGCAGGAGACCTGAGAAGGGGCTTCACTGATGTCGCTCCAACCGCTGTCATCCCCAGTGGATCTGAATGGACTGCTGGGTGATTTTACAGGAAAAAAGATAAAGAAATAGTTTGGCAAAATTCTCTGGTCTCTGTGAGCATGCATGATAGACCGAAAGTACAACTAGCTTTCTGAAAACTGACAGGTCAACACATCCTCCCAGAGGTTATAGACATAGGTCCCGTGAATTGAATATAGAAACAAAGAAATTCAACAGAAAGGAAACTATAAGCTTTGGGAGAGAAAGGCACAATCTCCATTCACTCTCCTTTTATTAATTTCTTCTTTATTATTGAAACATGTTTTCTATTTGGCCTATAACATGGTGTAAGTTTAAAGTGTACAACCTGTTGATCAGGTGCACATGCATATTGCAGTGTGATGGCCATTGAGCGTGGGCTTGTACCTCTATCAGGTCACGTAATTACTATTACTATTTTGAGGTGGGAATTATATAGTGTTCCAAACATTAAACTTAGCAAGTTTGATGTTTATAGTATTATCTAGGATCCCTAAACTCTGCATTAAATCTGCAGCACCTAGTTATCTACTAATCTCAAGTTTGTACCCCCAAGCATCTCTTATTCCCCCACTGTCCACCCAAGTAACATCATTTACTCTCTGTTTTTACAAGGTTGGCTTTTTATGTTTGTATTCAACAACTACTTTATTATTTAGTTATAGTTATAGTTATAGTTATAGTTATAGTTATAGTTATAGTTGTAGTTATATTGGCTCTTCTCTACTCCTGGAACTTTCTTTCCCTATAAACTTGCTAACAGCCACTCCTTCACTTCCATCAAGTCTTTGCTCAAATTTCACTTTTTTATCCAGACCTATATAGACCCCCTATTTAAAACTGCAGCCTACACTCCCATCTCTATAGCATAGATTTTTCTTACTTTGCTGAGTTTTTTTCCCAAGTACATATCACTTCATTATATACCATGCAATTGACTTATTTTTTATACCTATTGTCTCTCTCCCAATAAGCCGGTACCTCTGTAAGAGCAGAAATGTGTTTCTGTCTTACTCACTTCTGCATTCCTGGCATAGGGTAGGCACACAATAAATATTTGTTTTATGGATAAGTGAATGAAGATGGGCAACCATCCCGTCTGGCACTAGTATTTAGAATTACTACTGTGGCCCATAGATTCTTTCCAAAAAGATTGCAGTAATTTATACACCCAACTAGTAATTTATGATTCTGCTTATTTCCCCATGTTTTTATTAGCATGGCATGTTACCAGTCTTTTAAAATTGTGGACTACTTGTCAGAAACATTGGTCTTTTTTATTTCCTATGTTTATCAATCTTTCACATTTTCACTTTTAGAAATGGCCTGTTTATATTATTTGGCCACTTTAATTTGGATTGTCTTTTTAAAAAATAATCATCTCTTTTATAAATTAACTCCATCCTTTATCACATAGACTCTAAATATTTTATTCCATTCTCTGTCTTTTGAACATTTGACTGAAAGCTTTTAGATACTTTTCTGTTCAACGAAATGTAAGAATGTAAGAATATGAATGTTTCCTTTTATTACCTGAATGAAACAAAAGATGTGGATTTTATAGCTGAACTTTATGATGCCTTTTGCAGGAAAGAAGTATTTTCAGGGATCAAGGCTTGTAATTAAACTGCGGTTGTAGTCAGTAGCAAGGACAGGAAACTGTCAGCAGATGACTTAGCACAAAGTCTTGCCTTGCAGGAAAAAGGAAAAAGAAAAATAATTGCTGGGCTAGGTTTAAATCTTTTGACCCAGAGAAGAACTCTTTGTAAGTCAGTGAGAAGAGACACATTTGTCTTCCCTTTGTTTTTTACTAAAACAGAAAATCCAATTAGTTCCGGGATAACCAACCCCTGATTCTGTGAGCAAAGAACAACTTTATAAAATATTGCACTTGTATAATGACTTACTGTTTTAGTGTGCTATCATAAACATCTGATTGATCCTCAAAATCGAAATCATGTTACAGAAAAGCAAATCTGAAGTTTATATTATAAAAGCTAACTCTGGCAACCAGGACCCCGTGTGGAGTTGAGGACACAGCCGGACCCCATGGCTACTGTGGACGGTTTCCTTCTCAACTGAATTAGAGTGTTAATAAATAAAAATGGTAAAGGAAATTATATTAGAACATTAAGTTCAACAGGTGGCACCTAAAAAAGATGATTTCTCTTTTTTGTTTTAATAACAACTTTAAGTTCTTGTGCAACTCTTCCTGTCTTACAAAAACCACTGACATTTACCTGGTGCCGTGGGTCAATATTTACCATTCACACAGTATGTGCAAGTCAATGGCGTCAGGAGAAAAAGGCTCACAGCAAATGTTACTCTGTTATTTTATAATCTCTTAAATTTTGAAGGCCTCCTTTCTCTGCAATGCATTCTTGGGTTGGTAGATTGAGGAGAATTTTTTTAAAGATGCAAAAGAATATTAACAACTTCTTAGATAAGAACCGATGCATTTCTATTTTGAAAGTAGATGCATTTGACAACTCTGGAATCATATTCAAATCTACTATATATGACAATCACATTTTACATATTAATGCCTCTATTTTCTTCTTAGGGAAGTCATAGCAAAGAAGCCAAACATGAATTTTTCCTGGGAGGTGTTAACTCCCCCTGAGATCCGTGTACACCTAGCTAAGGTAGGGCCCATCTATCTGAAACGCTTGGGCTCCCTTAGCTTTATAAGCCAAGCTTAAATCCATATCCGCCACGTGTTCTTCCCTCAGCTGGCCCCTGCCATTCTTAATTAATCCTGTTTGTGCCGGATATTTTTAATCTTCTATACCATCTGTTTCCAAATACTGTTTTAGTCAAGTCCTGGCTGGGGAACCAGCCATTCAACCTTTCTTATTTTTGCTTCTCAGTTTATGATTGCTGTGTTTCATTCCCTTGAGTTATGAAGCAAAGGCTCCAACTTTCCCCTTATTTCAAGGAATTCTGGCCTTGGGCACTTCTTTAGTATTTCACCTGAGAAGACCTTCTTGTGACAAATAAGAGAGCTGGCCAGCGAGGCTGTGTATCGAACTCAGTCTGTAGACCAGTTCATGTCAACATTGCCCTGTGCCAATCCGCAAGGACTTCAGGCAACCTGAGGGAAAAGTTCTGAAAATTGTGGTATTTTTCTTGTGTCATGAGTGAAGAAGGAACCTTTGGCTTGAAACCACACGTGGGACTTGCTCACACAGATTTGTTCCAGAATTTTCATTTTTTCGACCAGCAATACCCTACCAAAAGAAAAACACGATGGTATGTAGAGGTTTTCCTAGGATGCCAATAGTCACTTTGTATTAAGACAACCTCCATCTTACATAATTTGTTTTCCTTCTAGAGAAAATGTGTTAACTCATCTATTTCTGAATTGTAGCTTAATTCAACCCTAGTCCCAGGCAGTAGAAATTTCTCTGGGGTGAGAGCATGGCAAGAATGTCAAAAATAATATTATTGTCTAAAAACCCACTTTTTTCTTTATAATGTTATAGCTGTCTTCAATCTTGGTAACTGTTATCTGCCTCGGATTTTATTGTCTAAGGCAAGGACCATATATGTTTAATTTTCTTCACCCGAGGTCTGCCCAGGAGACTTGGAAATATTCTATGATGACATTATTTGAATAGTCAACCATTGCACCTTGTGCTTTATCGATTTGATGAACAGACTTCTCATATTAGGCAAAAGAATCATGAAATTTATGCTTTTTATCTCTCTTTACAATATAATTCCCTCCCAATATTATTTGCTGATCTTTTCTTATTTAACAAGCGCCACGATGTTCCCCTTCTCACTTTTTTTTCTTCCCTTATGCAAAATGAAACAAGAACGCAAAACTCTAAAACCTCCATTTCCAGGGGGGATTTTTACCAAGATTAGGCCCATCTGTCTGGCTCTGACTAATATGCCTAGGGGGGCTCCCTGACTTCCCTACCCCACCCACTCCAACCCCAGCGTCCGTTGTGTCAGTCTGGCCTGCTCTGTTCTGCTGAGGCACAGACCAAGTGGAGACAAAGGATTCAATGGGCTTACATGCAATTCCTGATCTGATCTAAAACTAACTTTTCTTTAACCTCTGTACTAACGTTCCTAGTGGTTTTGCTGACTGAATAGCCTGGTAGAATAGCTATAGAAAGGGGGTAAGTGCCCTTTCACCTTTTCTCTTCTTTGAAATGGATTCTAGAACTTGAAGCTGTTGACCCCATATGCTCATTAATGTCACAGTTTTACCACTGAGACTTCTTAGTGGTTTGAGGGTCTCCTCCCACATCTTCCCTAACTTTATTTTAGAAAAGGGGATTACAGGGGAATTCTGATTATAACACCCCCTCCCCTATCTCTTCCAGAAGCTGCCAACGTACTATCTCTAGAAACCTCAGGCAAGTCTGAGAAAGCCCTGCTCCAACACCCTGGCCAGGTTTCAAAGGGCTCATAGGTCAGGTCATGGCAGAAAGTTCCAGTCACTTTTTGGACTGTTTGGGTTTCAACAAAATCACTAATAAATATCAGGTCATCCTCATAGTACCTTCACTTTCACAACTGCTTCTATCCTGCACTGAAAACAGATGAGCCAGGGTTTACAGGTCCAGTTCAGATGTCCCTAAGACAGCGATTCTCAACCTGTGGGTCATGACCCCTTTGGGGGTTGAACGACCTTTTCACAAGAATTGCCTAAAACCATCGGAAAACACATATCAGATATTTACATTACGATTCATAACAGCAGCAAAATGACAGCTATGAAGTAGCAACAAAAATAATTGTATGGGGGTCACCACCACATGAGGAACTGTATTACAGGGTCACGGCATTAGGAAGGATGAGAACCACTGTCCTAAGAGAACATGAGAAGCTAGGATCCCCTTGGAAGACTTCTTGAAGAGACTACAGGAACCAAGGCAATGAAATGCCCCCAATACAGGCAGTTCCTGCTTTACTGCTGGTTTGACTTAAGATTTTTTTAACTTTACAGTAGTTAACTTCAAAGTTTTTATTTTGATCTTTTCTTGAGCTAGCAATATGCTGTACAATAATACTCCATCGGATGCTGGGCAGCTGCTGCAGCCCCCAATTAGGCACATGATCACAAGGCTAATAACTGCCACTCTACAGGGTATCCATTGTGTTAGATGATTTTGCCCAGCTGTAGGCTAAGGGAAGTGTTCTGAACATGTTTGTGAAGCTATGATGTCTGATAAGTTAGGTGTTTTAAATGCATTTTTACCTTAACAACATTTTCAACTTACATCACCCCATCATAAATCAAGGGGCATCTATCTGTATTTAAAGATTTCTCTTCGTTTGAAGCAACTGGGCCACAGAAGGGATACTTAAATGTGGTGAGTAAGTCTACTCTAAGGAGAAATTTCACATACATTTATATTCAGAAGATTTGGAGAATGAAGTGTTCTGTTTAATTATTAGAATATAGATTGTTAGAATATTAGTTTGACTGCAGTAACATCAAGACTCAGAATAACTGTGGTTTTAAAAACAGACTTTTTTTTTAATCTCTCCAATATAAAAGTGCAGCTTGGCAATCCAGGAGACTGAGGAAGTCCCTCAACCTTGAGGCTCTTCTTTTCGTTGCTCTTTCATCCTCAAACACTGGTTTTCACATGAAGGTTCACAGTGATTCAGTTCCCACCACCACGCCTGCTTTCCAGCCAAAGGCAGGGCCCAGGACACAGGAAGGCACTGCCCTCGTCTCTTAGAGCACAGCGAGCACTGGCACGCAGCACCTCCAGAAGGAGCCCGTGGCTGCACCTGTCACCAAGAAAGGCTGCAACATAAAAACCAGCTGAGCAACCATGAACCCTTTTTAAAAGGAGAGAATGGGTATTGGAGGGCAACTATTAATTTCAGCCACAATCTCCTTTCCAAGAATTAAAATATAACATCTACATCATCAACAGAGTGGTTCTGATGTTAACTTCCCATCTCTTATTGCTCCTGAATTGGTGAAAAACATAATCTAGAGTTACTTTGTTCTCATTGTTATGACTCCAAATATTTTTCATAATCTTCTTCTGTGACCCGTGTATTTGTAAGCCATATTAGTCTAAAAAGGTATAATCATTTCTTTATATATTCTTTATATACTTTTATACTAAACACAGACATTCATAGTTGCCCTGCCTAAAGTTTCTAAATGTTCAATTTAAGGTAAGACTCTTCATCAACTACATTTCTATAGGTAATGATGGTCCTAATTTGTGTTTAAGAGAGCCAAACAATGTGTGAACTTTAAGGAGGCCATTTGGAAAACTACGAGTATTGTGGAGTTGAGTCAGATTTCTCTGTATCAAATCTCAGCTCAACCTTTCACTCATGGCCTTTCTCTAAAACAACTTCCTTTAGCTATCTGAGCTACATATTCTTTGCTTTTAAGTTGGGAGCTGGAAATACCTCCTTGCAGAGGTATTAGAAGAATTGAACGATCTATTGCGTAACAAGTGGCTAATACAGTGCCTGCTATAATATATAGCAGGTGCTCCGTAAACGGTCATTCTTCTTGCTTGACTTCTTCGCACACTTCATAAAACTCTTTTATTTAGAAGTGATTGCCACCCCCCCTCTGCTCTGTGTCATGTAGAATTGAAGAAAGTCTTGAGTTTTTGGTGACTCCAACACCACTTTACTGGTGAGTATTGCTTAAAGAGGGCAGAAATTTGCTCTACGAAACTAAACCTAACCATCTGTCACAGTCCCTTCCCCAATGGTTACAGTAGAGCTGGATTTTGCCCCTTAATTGTTTGATGCCAACCCTATATGAACTTAGTGTGTTCAGGCAAGATAAAGTTACCTATCAATTTATGTTATTTCTAAACATAAAAAGAATTCCTGGCAGTTTATAAAGATACATCTACTATAGTAAGATAAAACATAATTAAAAGACAAAATTATAAAAATGAAGCAAATGGAAAACAAAGAATGGAGCATAAAAGAAGTCAGAAGTGAAATGAATGTTTAAATTTGTACCCAAGAGTTTACCACCCTCTGCCCTTGGACTTCACATTGTATATTATTTTGCTAGGGTTGCCATAACACAAGACCACAAATTCAGTGGCATAAACAACAGAAATGCATTGTCTCACAGTTTTGGAGGCGAGAAGTCTGAGATAAAAGTGTTGGCATGCTTGGTTTCTTTTGAGGCCGATGAGAGAAGGATCTATTCTAGGCATCTCTCTTCAACTTGGAGATAGCCATCTTTTTGGTCACTTGGTGTTTTCCCTCTGTGTATGTGTACAAATTTCCCTTTCTCTAAGGATACCGGTCATGCTGAATTAGGGCCCACCCTAATGACCTCACTTTTACTTGATTGCCTCTGTGAAGAACCTATCTTTAAATAAGGTAACATTCTGTGGTACTGGAGGGTTAGGACTTCAACACATATTTAGGGGGGACACAACTCAACCCATAACACGTTGCTTCCAAGGGAACAACTTGGGGCTTGTTGCTTTCACTTTGTGTTTTATGAGTTTAATTTTTCAAAATCTTGCTTTGGGATTTGACAGTGTCTTACATGATCACTTAAATGTTATTATGCATAGAGGGCTAGAGAGAGACCCCAATCACATGAGTTTAGGGATCACTAGGATTCTGCTAAGAGGCACCTTTGACGAATTAGGCTCCAAGAGCTGCAGGTAATAGCAGCTTTCTCAGATGTCTTGCTCAGAAACTCTTTACTCCTCTGTAACTAACATAAATAGGCTGAGCAGAGGTACCATTTTAAACGGGACAGAAGACAATGTAGGGTCATCCTCCTCTCACTGGGCTAAATTTAAAGTTGTCAGGAGGCTCACCCTACATACCCTTTGAAACAGCAGAGTACCATTCCTTTCTGTCCCATTTAAAATGGTACATCTGGTCAGCCTAAACATAAATTGTATTTTCTTCCACAATGTTCCATTGCACTATCTGGAGTTCATGATTACTTCTGTATTCTAGTAGATTCCTAGTAGTTTTTGCTGAGTGCAATAAGGTATCAAAATGTCCATAGAAATTGAGTAAATACACTTGTGCATCACTGAGAGAAATGTCAATCAAGAATCTGTCCAGAAACCCAAAAGACAGAGAAAGGTTTTTGCCAATATACATGTCCTAGTGAAAATAACAAGACACCACAATCCAATCTTGTGACAGTAATGCCTCAACATTTCTTAAGAGAGCAAGAAAGTGCAATAATCAAAATTGTAGAGTCAGAAGGCCTTAAATGTCATCTCTTCCATCTTTCTTGGCCTCAATTCTCCAGGAGAGAGAACTGAGGCCAAGAAAGATGAAACCTCCCAGCTCCCAATCCAGTCATCTTTCTACTACGCTTTCTTATCTTTGTCAAACCCAAATATCACTGCCGCAAACACCACCGATGGAGGAATCATGAGAACACAGGACAGGTGCCTCTTATCTGAAACCCACAAGGCCATATGTGTTTCTGAATTCAGAAAGTTCTTGGGTTTCAGAAAGGCAGTTTAGTGCACATACCATACACCCCATAGCATCCTCAGTAGGGCTGGGGCAGCACCTTCTTGTCAAACACATTAATATTTCTGCAGTGAAGCATGTGAATGTTAACAATTATGTGCAATAATAAATCAGGATCATACATAGCTTCATGGCACCTCATGGGTCAGACTGTGCCTCCGAAATGAGTGAGGAAAACTTCTGGTTTTCAGTCATCTTTGGAGTTCAGGATTAGGGGAAAAGGATTGTCAGCTCTCCTTCCTCTGTGAGAGAGATTCTCAGGCTGATTGTACATGGGAACCACTTGGGGTGCCCCAGCTCAGAAGGCTAAATCAGGTACTTTGCAGTGCGGCCTGGAAATCGGAACTTTTGACAAACAACCCAGATAACATTGATGCAGGGGGCTGGGAGAACGCTTCGAGAAACACTGCCTAGGCCCAGCACTAACGTGCATGGGAAACGAGTGGGAACCTCGGCTGGGCTATTTTTATCATATGCCTCTCCTGACACCTCCCTTTGACATTAGTCTGACCCTGCAATCAAGTTTCACAGAAATTTTTCCATGACATTTGGATGGGAAGTGGGTGTCCAAAGGGTGTGCGTATGCAAATAATCAAAGGGACAGGTGAGAACAACAAAGCTGAATGAAGAGGAGAAAATTGCTCTTCTAAGAATGCTCCAGCTACCTTCGGGTCACAGGACTACGACACATGAATTCATTCATTACTTACTGAGCGCCTCCTATGGGTCAGACACTGGTACAGGTACTTTAACAACCACAGAATCATTCTATGCCAAGTAACTCGTTCTTGTTGTTTAGTTGCTTCTGTAATTCTCCTTCTCTCTCCCCACACCTCTTCTTGCTATCCATGTTTTTGAGGGGGGGGCATCAGCTATGGAAGCATATTGAGCACCTCCCTCCAGGCTGTAGCTCCATCTGCTGGAATACAAGGAAATTAGCCAGTTCTTTCCTTTGAGTCATAATTCACTGTTCGACCAGGTCAGCTGTGCTCATGGAAGTTGTTTGTTAGCTGTAGGTAAGCAGAAGAGAGAATTGTCTAGGTAGCTCCTTCAGAGTGCGTTATCCTAATCTGCACTCTGGTTGGCAACTCTTTAGTGTTCAATAGGCTAACAGTGAAGCTGCCCTCAGATTTTCTGCACTTGCTGGAGGTGAGGAACTGACCTTCCTTGTAAGAGTCTCCCTCTGAGCCGGGGCTCCTGAGAAAAGGCCCCGATGTGGCTTTCACTGCCTCCCAGTTTTGGAAGAAGGTACTGAGCTAGTCATGGGAGCACAGAATATCTCCAAAAGCACTTCAGTGGCCCTTCTGGGTTTAGCATTCCACCTGAGTACCCTGAAGTTACTTTGCTGACCACATTTACCCTCTCCTTCATCTCCTCTATGCACCCATTATTTTCTCTAAGTCCCTCTTTTGTTTTACTCAGCAAAGCTCATGCTTTCACCCCCTCCTCTTCTGGTTTGTTTCTCTAGGTCCCTTTGTTTGTATCAGTTTGTACATGGAGACCAGAATCTCTCTGCAGAGGTTTCTATGCTGCTGTTTGTTGGGAGCAGGATATCTGTAGGAGGATGTGTATCTCAGTGGGAGGGAATGGAGGTGAGAGGGTGATGTTTATATTCAGATGTATCTGTGCTTACGTGTGAGAACATCACAGATGCTATTTTTAGGCCATCTGGCTTCTCTGGAAATGGAGGGGAAGACGGAGGGTCCAGAGGAGCAAGGAACATTTGTGGAGGTGGGCATAGCTATGACCCGTGGAAGAGCCCCTCAGAAGAGTGGACTAGAGAGACCCCTCTTCCCAATGTCAGCCCTGCAAGAGCGGGGACTTAGCTCTTTTGTCTTCTGGAGTCTCCTCAGCTGTGTGATGGGGGCCTGACACACAGCAAGCTCCCACTATTTGGTGCATGAATGAATGTGATTGTCATGGCAGTGGTCACTGTTACATAAAACAGCACCCTACATCTACACTTGGAAGTGGTAGAATATTCCTTAGTCCACAAATATTTAGGACATCCATGGTACCAGAAATAGGTCAGAGTAATAAGAATGGATCCATCAGGGTTGGCCTTGAATGCTCCAGGAGGAGTTTTGAGGTGGAAGCAGCTGTTGCAGTCAGTCAGGCTGTGGGAAGGGGCTTTCCGTGTGCCGGAAAGGACTCGGCAGGACTCCCCAGGGGTCGCAGTTGTCATCACAGGTCATCTTCTCAGTAACTGGCGGACTTGGACAAGTGTCTTTTCTCTTATATCTGTGTTCTTCTGCTCTGCCTGACCTTTACATGATAAATGTTAGGGTTCCTCAGTGCTCAAACGCAAAGCATCTTCTCTTCTCTGTGTATATTTTCTCCTCTGGGCCAATGGCTCTAAACATCATGGATATGTAAATAATCCTATATTTTTTCTCTCTACCCAGACTCTTCATCCAGATTCATTACCTAACTGCCTAAATAGACTCTTCATTTAGATGCCTGCACATTTTGTTTTTTTTAAACATGGCCAAAACCTAACTTTTGATTTCATGTCCCATTTCTCTTTCTCAAAACCTGCTTCTACTCCAGTCCTCCCAAATCAGTCATGGGCTCTGCCATTCACTCAGTTGCTTAAGCTGAAAACCTTTTGGATCCTTCCTTTCCTTCACTTTTCTCTACTTCAACCAGCAAGTCACAAAGGCTCAACCTGAACAACACAAAAGTGTCCACCTCTGCTCACTCCTTCAGCCCAAGCCCCCATCATCTCCTGCTTTGACTGTTTAGTAGCAGCCTATCTGCTCCCCTAGGTTTCACTGTGGCCCCCAACACCCCATCCCCACTTTGCTCCAACCCAACTAACTGTCTTTAAGTCGCTTAAATCTGTGAGCTCCTTCTTGTTTTAAGGACTTCACGCTCTCCTCTCTGTCCTTTCATGAATGAATCTTTTCTCATCCATTATGTCTCAGATGAAATGTTACCTAGTTAGACATGCTTCCCTTAATTATTCTATTCAACCCACCCATTCCTCTCTCATACAGGTACTCTTGTTTACTTCACAGGACTCTTCCACAGTCTGCAATTGTTTTATTTATTGACATTGTTATCCCCAGCTAGGATATAAGTTCCATGAGATCAAGGACCTTGTCATATCTACTGATGATGCTCAAGCTCTTAGAGAAATGTGTGGTACAGACTGGGTGTTTGGTAAACATTTGTTGAATGAATAGATGAGCCTCTGTGGGGTTCATTCCTTTATTCTGTGAGGTAAAGATAAAATGACAACCTGCTTCATGGAGTTGTTATGAGGATTAAATGAGAAAATACTAACAGGTAGATATATTTAGCCACTATTATTATTACTAATACTATTCTTCCAATTATTACCACTACTACTAGTAGTCATAGTAGTAGTACCATTATTCTTTTCAAACACCCTTAGGAGGTAGTTAAAATTAACCATGATTTACAGATAAGGAAATGAAGATCGGAAATGTAAATAGCCTACTCAAGATCACTTAGTTAGCACTCATTAAAGTTTGAATTTTAAGAGTGGAGAGTTGTACATAACTACAGATCTCAAGCTTCAGTGATTGTAGGAGAGGTGTTCCCAATGGCATAAATAAGTTTTGGACAGAGGTGACTCTAAAGAGAAAATATGTTATGCTGAGTGGATAGTTAGAAATGCAAGGTGAGATGCCCAAAAAACTACTGGAAATACAATACTTTAACTCAGATGAGCGGTCAGGAGTTTGAGAGTTGAGCATCAGAAAATATAACTTCTCCGTCATGATCACAAGACCATATCTGGAAAGCTGTACAGATAGAGTGTGTTAGCACAAGCATGTGTGTATGCATGTGTGCGCACATACACACACATTCCTTGAGGTTGAAAGATGGTGCATGCTGCTCAGATGGGCCTCTGCCTCATTCTAATCCACTTACCCTCTTATCCATACTGCTCCCCACTGAAATTTCCTTCAGTATTTTCTATTCCTAGTTCCTTCCTGGAAGTATTCCCTATCCATTTTTTACCCTATCGATTTTGAAGGCTGAATATGAGGTCCTCAAGAATGTGATTAAATTCAAGACTCTGAAGCAGGTCTTTACCATTTGATGTAGGATCACATGTATATGTTGTGATTTTTCTTTTAGAATGGAACAACAAAACAAACTGCAACAACAAAAACTCTTTTCTCTTCTTATACTGATATCTGTAAAAATAGCTAAAGTTTCTATTAACACTTTTATGCCAGGCCCTATTCTAAGCACTTTACATGTATTAACCATCTTGCTCCTTATAACAGCTCTATGAGGTAGGTGTTATTGTTTTCTCTGTTTTACAGTAGAGTTTAAGGCAGAGTGGCTAAGCAACTTGTCTAATGTCACAAAGCCACATGGGTAGGGTTTTATCATTGTTGTTCTAAACCATTAGGCTACACAACCTCCTAGTGAGGACTCTGTCTATCCACTCATCTTTCCAAGACCAAAGTTTCATCTGAGGTGAAGAGGAGAAAGAAAAGAGTTTTAGGGAAAGCCATTTTGCCACAAAAATATAAATGTTATACCTAAGTCCCCGAAAAGTTGAAAATGGGAAGAAAAAAAAACAAGCAACAAGGGAAAGGGCCAGAAAATGTTTCTAATAGGGAATAAGACAAAAAAAATGTTTATGAATAAAGGAGATGAAAGAGTAAAAGACTGATGAATACAGGAGAACATGGTGCTAGAAATCAAGCACCTCAAGAAGAAGGAGGAAGTCAACACTATCAAGAGTCTCTTAAATTGGGGGAAGAAAATTAGGTTCACCTGTAACTTCTGAAACACGGTTTGACAGATTAGAGAATTTGAAGCCAGATTGCTAACAAAATGAGTGATGAGGTGTAAGATGAAGGTACAGGCAATCTGTTGCACATATTTGATAGCAAACAGAAGTAGGCAAGTAGTATGGTTGCTAGAGAAGACCATAGATAAAGGAAATACTTGCTCCATTTGAGAAGCCAGTAAATATTGAAAGATGGAATGCACGAATCAGAAGGGTGGGAAGAGAGGGAAGATGTGTCAGGGGAGAGAATAAGAATGGTGCAAACACCCTTCGAAGCTGAGCAGAGACAGAAGAGATCTAGAGAAGTGGTTCTTAAATGTGGTTGCATGATGGGATTGCCTGGGGGCTTTAAAAATCAATTGATGTCTGAATCCCACCTCCAGAATTTCTGATTTAATTGGTCTGGAGGTACCTGGGCATCAAAATATGTAATATTCCCTAATTGATTCGGGCATGCACCAAGTTGGAGAATCGCTGATCTAGGGCACAAGAGACTACCTCTTCTCTGAATGTGGAAATAAGAACAAATAAAAAGATGTAGAGAGTGATGATTTGAATTGAAGGCAAGTGTAATTGATAAAGCCCACACATTCTGGATCAGATCATCTTGGTGAAAAACAAAATTAAATAGGTGGTTCAATTCTCTGTGGAGGGGGAAGAATGGGGCTGAAAGACAGAGGCCCTTCAAATAGCCACCATGAGGAGACTACTAAGAGGCTCCCTCAGCAGGGAAGTGATGGATGGGCAATGTGGAGGCATGATGACATTGCTGTACCTGAATTTTCACTGAGCCAGGACTTGACACTGATTTGTCCTCTTACAGCTGTGCTCCATAGACTGACAGAGATGTAGAGAAAGCTGATTGGGGTGATCCATGGTTGGGTTAGTCCTAGGAAGGACAAAAACGAGCAATTCATTGACCACAGAGTCAACTGTTCATTATGCTGTACTATTGTTGGTCAGAAAACAAACTGAGAAGATGAGGGGAGAAGATTAGTAAGGAGGTTGTGGTTAGAGAAAGGAACATTCACAACTGAGATCCCAAGTGAGAAATAATCCTTAGGCATTTATAACTCTTAGAACACATAAAGATATTGAAAATGCAAGTATTGTGTTACCTCTAAAATTAAATGAAGTTTGGTGAAATGAACAGTAGACACAAATTTTTAAATCAATTGCTAGACATAGCTGGCTGTGGATTTTAAGCAAGTCCCTCTGCAGAGATTCAGCACTCAGCGTCTTTGATTATACTATGAATGTGTTTGCTTCGATAAGGTCCCAGGACTTGTATACCTGAATTACTGCATCAGCTTGTTTGCTTAGCTGCATATATCATTAACCTATAAAAGTATTCTTCCTTTCCATGAGTTTCTTCCTGTTCTGTCCCCATTCCAAACCACTTTTTCTTTTTATGTCTTCTCTTTCCTCCATTTCCTCATCCCCCAACTGGCTGTAGCAATCTTGACATTAGAAGTAGACGTATTGAAGGGGAAAACCTCAAGGTCCCCATTTGTTGGCTAGCATTGAACTAGCAAAAGAATTTACTGGTAATCTGCTTAAAGAGATGGAGCCTTATTAAAACCAAAAACAAGTGGCTCATGGGGAAGCTCTTGTGCACTGAAGCATAAGTCTTCATTTGTGTCAGCCAAAAGTTGTACTGACTTATAAGGTCGTGCATTTTAAACAAATTAAAGTGTCACGTTATCATTACAAGTTTCACAACTTGTATTCTACAGATCCCTTCTTCCTTTTTTTCTTTTACCAAGAAGTTGAATTTAAGGTAAAACTTCAACCTGCAACGTGAGTAGGCTCTGTCAGCTGACCCACTCGTTTCATTTTAAGTGAAACCAACTTTTGCCCTTAATTCTCCCTCCTTCTCTCCTCTCCCTTCCTCTCACCTGCTTTCTGGAAATGTCATTCAGGTTAGAGTTCTCAGATGCAATGGTTTTTATCTCAGGTGCTGCAGCATTTGGGATTGCATAGTCCTGTGGCTGTAGTGTTTAGACACAGGTTTACAAGCGAGTAGAGTCTAACGACAGAATCTTCTATATAATATAGACATCACAGAAATTTTGAGTTGCTTAGTTACCAGTGAGCTTGGTTATAAAAATAGAATGTGTATACACACATTTATATATCCATCCCACTAATTTGCAAATGAAATCTACTGCCATGCAAAGGAAACCTTATTTAGAAGTTATGCTATTATTAGCAATAGCAATAATGATGTTTGATACTATTCCATACACTTCCACACATGCTGAGAATGTGTTCTTCTTAGTAATCCTCAGACTGTGCGGAAGCTGGTGGAACATTCGTCCACTCACTCAGTCAGTCAAATGTCTTATCTCATGAGAGGAGCAAAAGGCCAAACTGCCCTTGGAGCCAAGTGGACAGGTAGTTTGAGGAAAGGCCGAGTATTCACAGGGGCTGATTGTACCCTAGGACTCAGGAGGTCAGAAGTGATACACAAGAGACTCAGGAGCCTCCATCATAATTTATGCAAATGTTCACACTAGAGTGAACAGCACAAAATTTACAGAAACCTGACAGCTGGACAGAGAGGATGCTATTTTAGAGTCACACCACCAGGTGGGCATGAAATGGGGTTCATTGTTGGCAGCTTACTGGAGCAGCATATTTCTCACCTTGTCAAGACCCAATTTTAACATCAGAATATCTTGGGAACCCCCCCCCCAATGCTAATTGTTGTTCTTGTTGATTGAGAAATACATAATGATAAAAATCAACTAGGAATCACTAACTCTTTGATGTGAACTTACACTTCACACATTCCATCAGTGCTGTGTCAGTTGTCAATGTGTGGCCTCTCAGTTCCAAATTCCTTCAGTAGCTGCTCTGCATGTGTGGACTGGACCCTTTAAGCCTTTCTCCTATGCAGTGAGCACAATGTGAAGCTTTTTCTGTGAGGTTCTAGTATGTTCCATGATGCTTATTCTTGTTCCTATTGAAGGATTGGTCAGTGGTGACCTGTGCGAGGCCACCTAGCGGTGCCGTGTCCCTGCTACATGCCCAGAAGTACTGTCCCTCAGCCACTATTCTGCCCCAGCCTGGGCCTGAGAGGCTGCAGCTCACCAAAGTGGGCACTGCGTGTACCAGGCCTCATGTCCACAGAGGTGGCCCAGTTCCCTAGGCATACCCCATCTACATCCACCCGGAGGCCCTAGAGGATTGTTTCCCATAGCCCTCCCAACAAATACACCATGCACTGTCTTAGTCACTCCAGGCTGCCATAACAGAACACATAGACTGGGTGACTTATACAACAAACGTGCATATCTCACAGTTCAAGAGCCCAGATGTCATAGATCAGGATGCCTGCATGGTCATGTTCTTGGTGAAGTACTTCTTTCTCACTTACAGATGGCTGGTCTTTTTATAGAGTGACGAGAGAGAGGAGAAAAGGACTAGTTCTCCAACTCTTCTTGTAAGGACACAAATCTCATCATCACCTGGCCTCTACCCTCCACCTAATCATCCCCTAAAGGCCTCACCTCCAAATACAGTCACGTGCCATATAGTGACATTTCAGCCAAGGACAGATCGCATCTACAGCAATGGTCTCACAAGAAGAAGAACCCCCAAGAAAACTCACAGCAAAGGGTTTAGCAGAAACTTTACTCAACTCTGTGATTTAAAAATAAATCTATCCATATGGTATGCATGTATTAGTTTCTTATTGCTGCTGTAACTAATTATTTCAAATTCAGTGGCTTAAAACAAGCCAGACAATAAAAACTATTATCTGTATTTCTAGAGATCAGAAGTCCAAAACCAGTATCAACTACCACCCAAAGTCACTGGGCTAGAGGTGTTGCCAGGGCGGGTTCTTTCAGATACACTGAGAGGAGAATCTGTTTCCTCAACTGTTTCAGCATCTAGAGGCCACCTGCCCTCCTTGGCTCATACCCGTTCCTGGCTTCACTCCCACTTCTTGCTGTCTGCATCACATCTCCCACTACTGTGATGAGGACTGGCTCCCCCTGAGGAGGACTCCTGTTAGTCCATTGGGCCCACCTGGATACTCTCCCCCATCTCAGGACCCTTAACTTAGTCACATCTGCACAGATCCTGGGGGTTAGACTGTGGCCATCATTAGGGGACCATTAGTCAGCCTGTGGCAGTGCTCATCTAATTCATCTCTTCTAATAGCTGTGCAGTATTCCATGGTATCCATATTCTATACTTCACTTATCCATGCCCCTAAGTATGGACACTGCTACCATGTTCACCTCTTCAATGAATACCTCCTAACTCATCCCCTGAAAGACCTGTGTGAGTTTCTCAGAACCCTATAAAGGAACAATGAGGGGTGAGCGGAGCTGATACCGATGACCAGGCCCCACCCGCTGGAAGGATGCAAGGGCCTGCGGCGTATATCAATACAGATCCCATGTAAAGATTTTTGCCAAGTCCAACCTTGGTAGGAGACCTGAAAACCATTTTCCCTGGGGTACCAAAATTCTACCCCACGGTTGCTCCCAGAACTGTGGCTAGTGGGAGTACGTAGACACGCCATTTCTCCAATTATTTCTAGTTTCTCTCCAAAATGACTGCATCAGTTTGCACGCCCATCATAATGCAAGGAGTGTCTCGTTTCCCACACATGCCTGCTAACACCTGGTGATACAGGAAGACCTTGTTTTATTGTACTTCGCTTAACTGGACTCCAGAGCTGTTGTGTTTTTCACAAATGGAAGGCAAGACCCTCCTTGCCTTGTTATGATACTCGCTTTATTAATATTTTTCTAATTATTTACTGTCCTTAGGGGGTAAAATGGTTTCTCATTATTTTCTTGGCATTTCTCTGATTATTAGTGAGGCTGACCATCTGTTCACATGCATGTTATTCATTCTGCTTCCTCCTGCTAGGAGGAGTCTTTGCTCACTTTCTTCCAGGGCATTTTATTGTTGTAGTATTAGTGGTTGATATTGTTGTTTTTATTCATTTGCAGGAGTTTCTTGTGTTTCCTAGATTTATTCCTTGTCAGGTAGAAACATTGCAAATAGCTTCTTTTAATATATTATGTGACTCTTAAGTTTACTATGGTGTCTTTTATTTAACAGAAATCTTTAAATTTGACATAATCAAATTTACTAACTTTTTACTTTGGAGTTTGGGTACTTGCTTTCTAATTCATTAATTTATATTAATGAATTCATTTTTATGTATTCCTTTTATTTTTTGTTTGGTTTGTCTCTTTGTTCTCTAAAATCTGGAGTTGAAGCCTACTTATTTTCATCTTTCAGTTTTTTTAATTTACTCAGTGAATGTGAGTTAATATTTTGCTTTGGTGAGAGGTATTTCTGAACTTAATAAAAATTTGCTTAAAAATGTAATGTATTTTACATCTAATCTTTAATCAAGGTACTTTTCTGTCTTGAGTTATTCCTCATCTGCTACTTTGCCGATGTTAGGTACATTTACAAAAGAGATTTTATCATAAATGAACTAAAGTTCACCTTATATTTTTACATTACTGGAAGTCATAGTCTGTATCTCATAAAGAAGAAAAGTAGGATTTCCATTAACAAGTGAAAGAAGTCATTTCAAGTACAAACCCACCCATTACCTCCTACCTTAATTCTTGCTTGCTTTCTCTATGCTATTCAATTGTAAAACTTGGAATTGTTTGAGGTATTGGTTTTACTCTATTTTATATTTATTTATTTGTTTGATCATGATGATTTTGTGGGGACACCTGAAATCATTTGACATAGAAAAGGTAAGAGTAGAGGAGGGGAATTGAAAGTCGTTTCCTCAACTCATTGTTATCCAATTTTTAACTTGTTGCAGTGAGGTTAAACTCATTTATACAAACCTATATTTATATTAGTGCAGCAGATACAAATTACACCTTAAGAAAGCAATAGAAATATAGAAGCTGAACTGTATTTTATTGACTTGTTCATTCAACAAATATTTATTAAGGACCTAGCACATGCCACTGTTCTGAACATTGCAAAGATAGCAGTTAACAAAGTAGACAAGATCCACACTGAGCTGAAGCCTTCAAATGAGAAAGGCTGTAGTAAAAAATAAATAAATAGACAGATAGATAAGATAATTTTAAACACAGGTATTCCCTAGGAAAAAAGATAAGACATGGTGGCCTTTGAGCCAAGAACATACCCCATAAGAAGACACCAACACAGAGGCCACCTGGAGGGGCATTTGGATGGAGTCACAGCAAATGGGAGTGAACCCAGCAATCCCCTTCTTTATCCAAAAATGCAACAAGAATCAAGCTCATGAGAGGAGATCTCTGTAAATGAGAGAAACTATTTGTCCCACAGACCTGTTCATCACACAAAAAAATGAAAAAACAACAAAAACAACAACAAAATTTGCACAAACGAAATTAACTATGACACTCTTCAGTCCTGACGGGAGACACAGCAGGCCAGAAGTGACCCTTCCACAGGAAGGTTAATTCTGGAAAAATAAAAATGTTTATCAATTGATTTTTTGGAGGTAAGTGTGTGTCGGGGTGGAGGGGGGTGCAAAAGAAGCAGATATCCATAAGGGTAGATTTCTTAACCAGTAATGACCATTTCACAGGGAAATCAGAGAAAATTAACATACCCAGCTCTCAATACACAAATTCAAATATCCCGGTCCAGTATGTTTCTTCCAACCCCGAACTTTTCATCCAATTAGGGGTTTTCTTCTCTGTCCTACCTGCTTCAATTTTCAGCCCAGCTGGCTCTAGGCTTTAACGTTTTAGGAGCTTTCCCCAGGCATCTAAATCTCTCTTCTATTTCTTAAGTGGCAATTTATTTCCACTTAATCCAACATCCTCTAACTTGTATGTTTACATCTAGACCCTCAGCAAAACAAAGGGTCTTTGAGATACTAAGGCCACCCATTAGAAGGCAGGGAGGAGTTTAAAATGAGAACAAAACACTTTATACTTTCAATTACACTTTGGCACGCTACCATATCCAATAACAATTGTTTCTTTGTGTTTAGCATTTAGAAGCTACATGGCTAGCACGTGTACAGTAACTTTATGGTAGTGACGGGTGTCTGTACAAGTTTTGTTGATTGAATTGGTTCTGAAGCTGATGTATTTTGCTTTTCCTTGACTGACTTATAAATTACTTTTTTTGTAATGTGTGCTTTGTCTCATAGTGCTTCTTACTATTTTATTTTTAAATGGCACCTGATCTAAAGGTCAAATGAAATAAAGACTATATATAAAAAGAGAAAATACCCAGAAAAAAATAACTTAATACAAAAATGTGCAAATTTATATGAGGAAACTTTTAAAGCCCTCCCGAAGAACGTAACAATAAACTCTGAAGGGATTCAGAGTACACCATTTCAAAAACATGCCACTCTGACAGAAGGATTATTTGGGGCTAAAGGCAATTGAAAGGAAGCAAACACACAGAAAGCCTCTCTGCCCTTCCCCCTTCTACCAGGAAGGGCAAAGAGGTTCCTAATCATAAGAGACATCTGCATAACAAACCTTACTAACTAGCTCTCATCTTCCCTTAGTTTCCCCATATATTTGCCTTCCCACACTTGACACCATCAAACCTAAAACCTCTTTTCCTTTGTCTTGTCACTTCTTGATAAATTTGTTGTATTTTGTTTAAGTATTATTTAAGTTCACATTCTAACCACCCCTTTGAGCTCAGCATGTGTTAATAAACAGTTTGTTTCTCTTGTTCATCTGTCTTCTGTCAGTCTAAAATGCAGGTCTCAGCTGAGGAACCTAGAGAAGTAGAGGGGAAGTTTTTTCCTCCCCTACAACTTATATAAATATAAAGACATACCTTGGATATCATGAATAGAAAGACTCACTAACAAAATGGTGTCAGTTAACTTCTAAATATTGCAGCCTCCTCCCACCAAAAACACCATAAAGTTGATGTGGAAAAATGAACACATTTAAATAGCTAGAAAAACTGAAAGGTAAAGAGGAATATGGGAAGATTCAATTTACCATATATTAAAAACACCACAGAGGGGTTCCCTGGTGGTGCAGTGGCTAAGCCTTCCGTGCTCTCAACGCCACGGCCTGGGTTCAATTCCCAGCCAGGGAACCACCAAAAACAAACAAACAAACAAAACACCACAGAGACTTAGTAATTAAATATATGGTATTGACACATGAATAGAAAGGCCAGTCCAATAGAATTAAAAGTTTAAAAATAGACATAAATATACTCAGAAATTTGGTATATGACGATGATGACATCTCATATCAATAAAGATATTTAGATTAATAGGATTTTCCATGTGAAGAAAAGATAAAATTGGATCTATACCTTGCATTGCACAGCAGCTTAAGTCTTCAATTATAGTAAGTATATAAAAGTAAAATTAAATAAGTACAGAAATAAATAAAAATTATAGAAGCAAATATGGGTGAATTCCTTGCTAACCTTGGAGATAAAGAAGGCCCTTACATTACTGAAAATTCAGAAGTGATAAAATTAAAGAAGGTAAATTAAATTACATAATATTTTAAAAATTGTTAGCATGGCAAATACATTTTAAGCAAAAAAAAAAAAAAAGACAAAATGATAAACTGGAAGAAAATTAAAACTCATATCAATGACAAATACTCGTCTCCCAAATTGATCATGAATCCCTAAAGAACTCTCAGGATTTAGAAAGGCTAGAAATAATCCAATAAAAAAATGGGCAAAGCACATGAACAGACATTTCACAGAAAAAGCAATATTCATGACCAAGTAAAATACAAATTAATATGAGAAATACAAATGAAAACTACATTACTTCACCATGATGGAAAAAAAAGCCCAGCCCATGTAGAGGGGAAATCTCACAATACCTGGCAAAATTATGGTTCATTGGTCCTTGGACCCAGCAATCCCACATCTGGGCATTTTTTCTACAGTTACATCTGCACACACAGTAAATGAAAATGTACAAGGCTGCTTATTGTGGCAGAGCTTGGTCAGGACCCAAAAATACCAGGGCATGTGTACATTCATGAATACTATACAGCTATAAAGAAATAATGAGGACATTTTCTGTACTGATACAGAAACATTCAGACTATCCTGTTAAGCAACAAAAACAACATGCACAACAGTGTTTAATGTAGGCTATATTTTGTATAATAAAATGAGGAGGGCGGGTAAAACTATATTCTGTTCTTACCTATTTGCAAATGCATAAAGAAATGTTGGAAAGATAGTCAAACAAGCCAACCAACCAAAACTAGCACATAGAATGAGGATGAGAGAGGGTAAGACAGATGGGGACAGATGAGTGAGACTTCAGGTAAGTGCTTTTAAGTAATTTTAAATGTTGAGCCGTGTAAATGTGTCAACTTGAAAAAAATAGTTTTCATTGAAACAAGAGGATGTTTTCATTGCAAACGGGACAACAGCAGGGCCTTGACCCCAAACAAGTCCATTCTTAGTTTCTATACTTTCCAAAATGATTTTTTAGCTATTTTCTTCTCTGAAACATGATTCTTTGGGGGTGGGGGTGGGTGGGGTGTATGTGTGTGTGTGTGGCATGAGTCAAGGTGGATATTTATATTTGATCTCAAATAGCCCCCTACCACCACCAGTCACCTCCCCCATGTCCCCACTGAGTCAATAAGGGCCTTCACCCCCCAGCCTCCTCCAGAGCACTGACCCCGGCTTTATTCACTACTTCATCAGATTTGGGTTCAGTATGTACCAGGCTGAATCTAAAGCATAAAGAACCGTCACTCTCATGTATGAACAGGATATAACGAAAAGGAAAAAACCCCAAAACTTTAGTGTAACCAAAATACTTTGACAATGACTTAGAGTAAAACTGTGAACTGAGGCTTGTCATTGATCCTCTTCTCTCTCCCTTTCTAAGAACCATCTGCCACCTGGTGAGCACTCAGCTCCCCCCAGAAGCTAAAGCCTTCCTGTAACCCATCGGAGTAAGAAGTGTATTGGGCCCCACACAGGTGGGTGTTAGTATTCGTGTACCCATTCATCTCCTCCTTAGCTTATTCCAGCTAAGCTCTAGAAAGCTGGGAGGATGACTTTCCACCTTTTTATGTAAATGAAACAGGCCCAGAGAATTAAGTAAATTCCTAAGTTTATATCTCAAATACTGAAAGGAAATAAATGAGGTTTGAAATCTGAGTATGCCTATGGCTAAGTTCACCTCTCCTATCTCACCCATACGTAGGCTATCGCCGTTGCTTCCTCATCAAGCAAGGAAGATTTCCCTCACTTACCCATCCAGTATACCAAGGGAGTGAAAATCCATCTGAGGATCTAAATGTGCTCCAGTGAGATAACTTATAAATAACTAATAAGCCTGTCATAATAGCTCAGGTTTATTGAGCACTCACTATATGCTAAATAAACACTGACTCAGATGCTATATTTAAGCAGTATTGTAATCTTTACCTCAGGCTTAGGAGGTAGGCATTATTATTACCTTCATTTTATGGAGGAAGACACTTGGGCACAGAGGGCTGAATGCTCCCAAGTCACAGCTAGAAAGTGACAGCACATCCTGAACCTGGGTGCTCGGCGATCACACAACTCTGGGTCCTTCATTCGTACCTCCAAAGACTCTTGTAACTGAAGAAAATGGTCCTGGTTGGAAAGCATGGCTTCAATCACAAGACCAAATCCTGTATTAGTGACCTTCTCATCTGCAGCTGGAGATAGGTGATGCCTGCAGGAGCCTCTCAGTACTTTTCCAAGGTTTCCAAATATGCATACTTGCTGTGTTTATAGGCTAGTCTTGGCTCCCCTGAAATCAGACCCAAGCTGAGTTTTCACAATGAATCAAAATAAGACCTTCTTTATCCTTAAGTCTCAAGGGATTCATGGCACGTGCCTCCATAGATGTCACATCCACAACTAAACAAGTTGCATCTACACAATACAATATCTGGTCACTCGGCAGCCTCCATGGCCAGCTGGTCACCCTCTCCAACCCCAAACCCTTTCTTCTAGTTCTAACTTTCTTTGCGTTTCCTATTCGTCCGAGAGGGGATGTAGAAATAGCCCAGGCAAGCATTTCCTCAAGAATGTTCCAAGGAGCTTTCAATCCATAGGATGCTTTGCCCCCTCCCCAAAGTACAAGGTAAATCATTAGGGAAAGAGCCTCTACTGGACTGGCAGTGAGCGTGCATGCCATCTGCCTGGCCCGCACCTATGCTCAGCTCACACACAAAAAGGCGGTGGGGAAATCCTCTGTGGCCTTCACGTCTTCGCTCCCACTTCACCCTAGACTCAGTCTCCACCGTCACATACACAGAGCGGTCACCACCGAAACGCAAAGAGAAACAAAGACATTGATTCTTGGCTGTTGAGATTCCACAGGCCAGCGCCGGGGTTAAAGGTGGTTACTGTCCCTCCTCGCCAGCAACGACCATAAGTTATCTGAAGGGCCATTTAGACTGCATGCTGCTTTTGGCTTTTCTCAGTCCCTTTAGAACAGGCCACTCTCCTGTTTCTGTAAATGCAGTTTTACTGAAACACAGCCACACCCATTTGTTTCTGTGTCATTTATGGTTGTTTTCCCACGACAACAATAGAGTTGAGTAATTGGGACAGATACCATACGGTCCACAAAGTCAAAAATATTTCCTATTTGGCCCTTTACCCCAAATAGTGGGTCAGCCCCTGATTTAGAACTTCACCCACCTCTAGAAGTAATCCCACTCTTAGGGTTAAGGGTTTTATGCTGGAGCCAAAGCAAGATTCCCAGGTAGGTGTCAGTGGCACAGCTTTGTGGGAGGCCCTCTCTGTGGTGTCTGCGTAACCTGAACCTCACTCAGCCTCTTCGCCTGCAGGATAGTATCTCTAACAGTAGCACAGGCTGGGGGGGGGGGGGGGGGGGGGGGGGGGGGGGGGGGGGGGGCCGGGGGAGGATTCAGTGGCCTGCCCCATGGAAAGCACATGCCACCATACATGAAAAGAAGCCAGCCTTCATAGGTATCGGCTATTATTATCAATATTGTTGTTAATGTTATTATCAATGTTTGTATTAAGCTTTCCAGGCCTGTTAGCATAATTAAGAATCTAAGATGAATTTAAGGAACAGAAAATGTTTTTCTGTTTACTCTATCATTTCCCGAATTTCTATGACAAGAGAGTGCCTTTGCAGTACCTCCTGGGGACCCTCTAGCCACGGCCCTACCCTACGTCACTGGTGGGAGAGTATGTCCTCCTCCAGGCCCCGCCTTCTGCCCTCTCTCTACCTCCCTTTCATACCTTGCTCCTTCCGCTGTCTAGCATTTCCTGTGAAGTGCTTAATGTCCAAGCCTCAACGTTCCTCCCCCTCATCCCAACACACGGTACTTGTCCCCACGCTCATGGCCTGGGGCGCCACCTCCCATAGCTGAGCTCGTCTGGGCTACGTGTCAGTGTCTGAGGACGTTACTTACCGCTTTGCATTCTAGGGGAGCCTTCTGGACACATAAGGCCTTACCCAGAGCAATTAGTGCAATCAATCTGGGAACTTCGGGCATCAGAGCAGTCAGCTAGGAGAGAAACGTTAGGGCAAGGGACCATTTGGCGCTCCCCCAATGCACAGTGTACGTCTCTCTAGAAGGAAGATTAGTCTAGGGTGATTGCTCAAGTAGGGAATAGACCAGGAAACGAAAGCCCAGCCCCACACATGTGCTAGTGACACCTCGCCGAGCCTTCCTGAAATGGGTGACCAGCTTCATCATCATGTCACCCACCTTGCTTCCCAGATCACATCCCGTCCTGCCCCCTTCAAGTGGCCACTGGACCTGCTGCCTCCACTTCCTAACATTTTAACAGACGATTTCTCCATGTCTGTGCACGTCTGCCAGTTACCTCCCTCAGAGCAGGTATGACATCACGTGTCTCCATGGTGTCTGCTACACACTGGGCACCAGAGATACTGTGGGGGGAGGAAGGGACAGAAGGAGGGAAGGGGGGGAGTTAGGGAGGGAGAGACTGTTTTCACCAGGCAGAGTGCGGGTGGGAGGAGGTGGGCACTGC
>PVJL010006027.1:0-98521 GCA_004026885.1 Lyroderma lyra | reverse complement strand
CTAAAATATATAAAGAACTAATAAGACTTAACAACAAAAAAACAAACAACCCAATTAAAAAGTGGGCAGAAGAACTAAACAGACACTTCTCCCATGAAGAAATACAAATGGCCAGCAGACATATGAAAACATGCTCATCCTCATTAGCTATCAGGGAAATGCAAATCAAAACCACAATGAGATACCACCTCACACCTGTTAGGATGGCTATTATCAACAAGACAAGGAACAAGTGCTGGAGAGGATGTGGAGAAAAAGGAACTCTGGTACACTGCTGGTGGGAGTGCAAACTGTTACAACCACTGTGGAAGGCAGTGTGGAGGTTCCTCAGAAAATTGGGAATGGAGCTACCGTTTGACCCAGCAATCCCCCTTCTGGGGATCTACCCAAAGAACTTGAAAACCTTTGTCCGCAAAGACTTATGTACCCCTATGTTCATTGCAGCGCTGTTCACAGTGGCCAAAACATGGAAACAACCAAAGTGCCCTGCGACAGATGACTGGATAAAGAAGCTGTGGTACATATACATAATAGAATATTACTCAGCTGTAAGAAAAGATGAAATATTGCCATTTGCAACAAAATGGATGGACCTGGAGATCATCATGCTTAGTGAAATAAGCCAGACAGAAAAAAACAAAGAACTGCATGACTTCACTCATATGTGAAATATAAATCTGAAAGCAACAAAGAGAAAAGAAACGAACAAACAACCAACCAACCCATGGACACAATCAATAGTTCAATGTTTATTTGCGAATGAGTGGATTAGGGAGGGGAGAAAGGGGAGGGGTGGGAGAGGAGGGGGGAAGCTAAATATAAGGTGATGGAAAGAGAACTCACACTGCGTGGTGAACTTATACAACAAGTTGACAATGCACTGTAGAATTGTATGCCTGAAACCTATGTCATCCTTGCTAACAGATATCACCCCAATAAGTCTAACAATAAAAATGATTAAAAAAAAAAAGGAACCAAATCCATGTGAATGCAACCAAGGAGAATTTAGATTCAAATTCAGGTAGATATTTATTTATTATCTACTATGAACTAAGTGTGTTCACAAATACTAACTTTGTATTCCTCAAACAACAAATAAATTGCCATAGTATTAAGTTTATAAAAACCAAACATTAAAACCAAATGAAGAAAATCTTTCAGAGAAGTTAGAATATTTTGGAATTTTTCAGCAATTTCCACTTACCACTATGAATTTGAAATCAGAAAGCTCTGAAAAGCTAGAAAGTCATATATAAAATTTAATTTTGATCTTTCTTATAATCTAGTTCAGAAGTTGTCAAATTTCTTGTAAAAGGCCAAATTATAATAGTGTGGCCTTTGAGGACCAGATGGTCTCTGTTGCAATTACTCAATTTACAAATAATGAAGTAATAGGCTTATCCATGTTCTAATAAAACTTTATTTACAAAACAGGCAGAGGATAGAGACGGTTTGGAGCAAACAGGGCTTGTTAATCTCTGTGCAGTTTACTGGATCTGAAATTTCAAATGACTTTTAAAAACAATATTTATATTTTATGGGTAATTTAAGTGGTTTTTCAAGGGAAATTTTTTACTATTATATTTGTGTAGGCAGTGAGTTGTGATGCTAATTTATCATATGTCAAAATGTCTATGTTTTAGAATATTTTCAGTATAGTTAAGTTCCCCCCCACAAAAAAAAATTTTAAGTTGAATTGACCGTTAAAGAGATTAAGTAGTATAAAAAAAACACTAGACCACTTAATGATTATATTCATAAAGCAAAGGTTTTGGGATGAGCGTATAAGTGGAACCACTGGTCTAAGCATTCTGCCTTTCTTTAAAGAGGGTACAGAGTACACGTACTCAGATTTCTTTCCTACCTGGGAAATTGCCATCCCTAAAAAGTTTTATTGTTTGAATTAATAAACAGGGTTCAGGACAGAAAGTTTTTGGTATTTTATTTGTTAATGCTTTGCACAAATTCAACTAGGTGAAGCATGTATCCTTGTGTACTGCTTTGTGGCTCTATTTTTTTTTTTTTTAGTTCTGTGTTTCGTCTTGTTTCTTATTCAGTAATGGTATTGGAGTGAGGTTTTGGCTGTACTATCTGATCCACATAATAAACAGTGAAGTAATGGTAAAGTTTGTAACTTTTTATGTTGCTATAAGTAAAATTTATGCAAAGTACACATTCTCCTAAGGCCTAGAATTTTTAAAGAGAAAAAAATAAATGATTAAAGTCTACAGGAATGTAAATATTCTGGAAGACCAAAAAAAAAAAAATTGGGGGGGAAAATCTTACTTTAAATAACACAGAGAATGTTTTGTTCATTTCTATGTCCAGACCAATAAGCACAGGATAAAACAACATCGACAACAGTAATAGTAGTAACTATACTGTTACTCATTCTTCTATTTCCATGGTTTTTACTTGCAGATGCTTACTTGTAAGCAGACTGCCATTCAAATGCTAAACAGTAGGTAAGGACAAAACCCAAAGCCCATTTAACTATATCAGTGATGTTTTTATAGTTAAAGAACTGTTGCTTAATGATTAGATGCATATGAAATTGATGCATAGCTCATAATTTTAGCATATGATTTGAACAATAAAATAAATGCATTTTATTCAAGCATTAAGTTGATGCTTTCTTATAAAAGTAATGCTGAGTAATAAATTCCTTTTGAGACTATTAGCATTCACATATTTATTAGTTAAGACTGCAGATGCCTAAGTGTTTTATATTCCTCTCACCTATGAGGAAAATAGTTTAAAATATCTATATGGAGCAATTTACCTGGCAGATGATTAATGCACGCCTTTCACAAGCCTAATAGAGTGCTATATTTGAGGAAAAGTCTACCAAAATACTACTTCCCTTGGAGGACAACGTTGGATTAATTCAACATGCTAGATACAATTTCTATATTCACAGAGGTACTTATGGATAATTTATAGTGCAATATCTTGCTGGACAAATGTATATAGCACCTTTACATTGTTTCTGTCATAATAAATGTAAAGATAGGCAATGGTTTATAGTTAATTGAACTTGCAGACCCCTAGAGAATGGTGGCTGGCATCCTGCTTGTGCATTAAGATTTGTGAAGATATCTGTGAAAGATCCCCTTCTTACACTACACATCTTACTTCCTCTAAGTAGAATTTTGATTTTTTTCCTTTTCTTTTGTTGTTGTTATTGTACTGTTAAAGATATCACCTCCCCAAGTGAGCATTAGGCAGAGGGTGGTGTCCAGAAATGTTATTTCCAAAGTGCTAATTTTTTTTTAAGCAGAACATTCAAGGCATAGAATTTTCCAAAATTGCACGGCATGAAATATGGTAAAAAGTTAATTTAAAAATCACCTCTGATCTCCTAAAAGGAAGAGCTCCTTTCCCAAATACTCAGGTGTGTGTACTCCGGCATGAAGACGATGACATGTTCAGCACAAGAGAAAGAGGGGAGCAAAATAGGCAAAAGAAAAAAAAAGACCTTAATATTTACATGCTCTGTAATCACCAAAAACCACAACTTAAAACTTATTATGTTTTACTAGATTTTACTTCGAAACATAGAAGTGTTCCTCGTTGGGACACCTTCTACATAATATCCAAATCATGTTAATGTTCCAGAGATTGGCAAAATGTACACAGCTCTCTAGACTCACTTGATAGTCCTAAGCAAGTCTCTCATCCCCCATAGTTTAACACTTTCTAACAGAATAGCTTCAGACCACTGAGAATTTGTAGTAGCAAGTTTATATATTATGATCTCTCCTCTGACAGAACAAGTTAGAATGCCAACAATCATCAAACACCTGGAACTACTGCACCACCACAAGCCAAGGACCACAAATGAAATCTAACTAGGTGGATCAGATGCCCCATTTTAAACAGGATGGAAAATAGTGGTACTCCTACTTTACATGGTACAGATGGTCAGCCTAGTCTCACAGGGCTAAATTCAAAGTGTCAGTAAACTGACCATACATACCATTTAAAATGAGACAGTACCATTGTTTTCTGTCCCATTTAGAATGGTGTGCCTGGTCAGCCTAAATCTAACTCATTTGAGCAGATCTAGGATATATCATGTAAGGACAGCCATTACAAAACATCAAAATTTCCCTGAACCCCTTTCAACCAGGTGTAGGAATCAAGACAGTATATTTTCAGTAACTTTTACATTTTGATTTTTCATTGGTTTAATTCAAGATGCAAAGCCAGAGCCACTAAATTAATAATAAATAATAAAGGCCTCCAGCCTAAATGTGGTCTGGGAGATCAAAAGGGGTCGACACTCTTAACAAGTTATAGACACCAGCCTCATTCATTCAGTACACGGCTGTGCTAAAAATATTAATGCAATGATAAATATTTAAATTTAGCTTGTTGGTGAAACTACTGAAAACTTAAATCAGATGAAACTTCTATCACAAATAGCAAGAAAAATATGAGGTAATATGAGAAAGCTGCTAAAAGAAGTCTCACATAGCAGCATTTAAACTTCAGTATTTTATAGGTTTTCTAGTACATTTAGGAAAAATAAATTTAAAGTGTATAGGGGATTGGGGAAAAGGATAGATTGGAGCAATAGAAAAAACTACAAAGAAAGATGTCCTAAAGGTATCTGAGAAGGTTTTTGCAGAGGATGCATTGCAATGTAATGCCTCATAGATATATTTCTAAATGTAAAAGTCACACTAACAAACAAACAAAATACTAATAGATAACTAATAGATTAGCAGGTCATACTGAATTCTCATTAACTGCTGGAATTAATGTTTTCTAACCATTTCCAAGTCTACAGGGCTTTTTATCTGTCTTTGCTATATTAACCTCCAAAAAATACAAAGTAAAACAGTAGCAACAAAACATTGAAAAATAACCTTAAGATGATTTATTTTAGAATAATAGCATATTTGTGGTGCTCCGAAATCGAGTGACTTCAATTCAGATTGTACTTATTACCACTACAAACAATTATTCTTTCAATGACACTGCCATGCGTGAAATGGAACTGTAAGAGTGCTGTAATACTCAATTACTGTTAAAGTCTTGTCTTATTTTGTCTGTTCTTATTATGTTGTTATCATGTGTTGTTACATGTTAAAGAAAGCAAATGAGTCCTTAATAAATAAGACATATGAGTAGCAACAGCTCATTTTTGGTTTTGATTTTAATATAAATCTTCAAGTAATAAGCAAGGTTGACTAGAGTTTAAATTTCTCTACTTTCACCTACTGGAGGAAGTGCTTATAAGTAGAAGCAGTGAGAAGTCAAAAAAAAAAAATCAATGAAAACAGAATATTTTGATGATCGTATTTAAAATTGCCATACTGGTCATCCCAGGGAACTTTTTTTTAAAACTCCCTTTAGTCAAGCCGACATTATACTTTTGAATTTTTTTCATGAAACTCTCCTTAAAAATTTTAATTCAGTTCAAAATTGAGAATTTTATAGCACAGCTACCTATATTGCATTTCTAATTAAAATTCCAGTATGTTATTTGTACTATGACCTAAATTTCAGTGTACTCTTTAAAAATTTAATGAAGAACATACTTGTAGTATCTGGTTCAGAATACTTTCTTTTTTTATTATTAATTATTTTTTAATTCATTTTTATTGTTAGACTTATTGGGGTGACATCTCTTAGCAAGGATTACATAGGTTTCAGGCATACAATTCTACAGTGCATTGTCAGCTTGTTGTATAATAAGTTCACCACCCAGTGTGAGTTCTCTTTCCATCATCAGAATAGTTTCTGATTTCATTTACTATCAACTCAAAACATTTTTGAAACCAACAAGTACCATTCACAAATATTATAGATTCGGAGGGATGTTTGAATGGAACAATGAAGAGTAAGGAGTGTGTTGACTCTAACTTCTGACTTTGATCTATTTGAAATGTGTCAAAATAAACATAATCTCCTTCAGCTTTAGAGGTAGACAGATGTGTGTCTATCAGGACACACATTTTCACTTACGTTTAGGAAGTACATACTGACCAGTGGCCAGGGAATGTACTGACTAATAATGCAGACTAAGAGAATGTCACTGATTGCAATCCAGGATTCCAGGTGTATCTCAGTCTGTCCATGCTGCTATAAAAAACAGTGAAACCTGGTAGCTTATAAACAACAAATGCTTATTTCTCACAGTTCTGGAGATGAGAAAGCCCAAGATCAAAGCTTTCATGTATTTGGGACTGGAGAGCCCATTTCCTGGTTCATAGACAGTGCCTTCTCCCCATATCCTCACCCAGTGAAGGCAAGGGAACACTCTCAAGCCTTTCTGATGAAGGCGCTCATCCTATCTGTGAGAGCTCTACCCTCATTAACTAATCATTTCCTAAATGCCCCACATCCCAGTAGGCATCAGGTTTCAACGTATAAATTGTAAGGAAACACTAATATTCAGTCCATACCAATGGGCACGCTTTTATTGTTTAACTAGGAGATGGAGGGTAAGGGGTGAGTCATTGAGGAGATATGTAAGTAATTCTAGATTTACAAGATCAAAGGTATTACTTGAAGAAGCTTGCATTTATGGGAGTGACTGAGTTAATCAGAAATGTGGGAAATGATGTGTTCAGTCCCAGCAGTGTCTTGGCAATATTGAGCATTAAGGCCTGGAGCTATGATACTGAAACCCTACTAAATTTGTTTAGAAGCAATTTGGCTGAAGGCCACCATCTGGCTTTACATGGTAATCTTGCTATGTTCAGAGAAAATATATAGATATAAAAGATAACTAGACCCAGTAAACATAGTAAACAATAGCGGAAGGAACTAAATAAGCACAGTGATTAGTAGATTCATTACCTGATGCAGCTAAACTTTTATTTTTCTTTCTTTATAAAATAGCATTAAAGCCTGTAAAAAAAAAACACTGCTTTTCCATATAATTATTTTTTAAATGCTTTGTGGATTTGGGAGCCAACATATGCTACATATGGCTGTGCTGCTCTGACTCATTTTGGTGTTGACTCTTAAAGTTTCCAATCTTGAGTGGAGTAAAGAGCAAGAAAGGTATATAAGCTGTCCCAGTTTCCAAAGGTCATTAACTCTTCCACTAAGCACTTATAAGTTACTAGTTTTCATGAAGCTCAAAATATCTTTTGTGGTTTCCTAGGACATACAGAGCCTATAGCAAGCCTCAGAATGAGAGCAGACCTCTCCCAATGGTTTTATTTTTTAAAGAAACAGCTCTTAATGATTAACTCTGATAAAAACAGAACATCTGACTATGAGAGCCAAGCTGTCATCCTGGTGGTTATTTTTCCCACTGACCCATCAATTGACTGAGACCAACAAGATTCCTCCATTGCTAAAGGAGAGGCCATGAGGAATGGGCCTGAGTCAGTCCTGAAGTCATATGTATATCTCATGATCAGAGAGCTCGTACTATCCTCTGGCCTACTCCTGACACAGTGTTGATGTTCCCTTGGTTTACCTTTATGATCTCATGGATAGTTCCTTATCACTGTTAGAATAAAGATTAGAAAATGGTAGAAGTCTTATTAATAAATGGCAGCATATGCAGTGCAAACACTAGTCTACCATGTAGCTAACACTTTACAGTAACATCCAGAAATATCCAAGAAGAAAACGAAATGTTAAAACCTCTCTGGGACTGAATGTCAAAGAGTACATCTTGTTTTTACTTTACCAGGTAGAATCCTGGCATATTAGAATCTATAGCAATTCACACAGGGAGGTTAATTTTTCTAACAGTTGTCATAGGCTTGGTAGGAGCAAGAATGAATTATTGATAATCAGAATGGGCTAAGAACATGAGAACATGTAGTTTGTGAATGCTCACCATTAGCTCTCACCACCAAAGAAGCTCTTAGTTAGCAAGTACAACAGACGAAACTGCTCTGGGGATGTGAGTCAGCAAACCCAATGTTTCTCAGTAGAATTAATAGCAAAAAGGGCCATGATGTAGGCAGAGAGAGATCAGCGAGGTTGAACAATAGTCCCCTTCCTGGTAAGGCTAGACAGACCTCCCATTGCTAGAGTGAAAAATGGATGTCAAGTGTCATCAGCACAGAGCTTCATTCTCCAATATAATTCTAAAGCTGTACAACGGAGATGATAATAAACCCCACTCAGTAGGGTATGGGAGCAGTGCCTGCTACGTGGTATAAATATTATCTATTAGGATCACTCTGACTAAGGTGCTCATGTGTTTTATAAGACCTCTTCAGACATGGAAGAGCAGTAATTACCCCTGATGGAACAGATACCTACATTTGTTTTACTTGACATGCCAATTATGCCTTTGCTAGCACCACCATGGGCTTAGGAGAAAAGCATTGTTATGGCGAAAAGGGTCTATGCCCTAAATTAGAGATGCGTGAACTGTATTAATGAACCCATTTAGTGCTTCCTTATACCTCCACATCAAGTGAGAGAAGCTGAGGTGTGACCTAAGCACACATTCAGGTAGAACTTTAAAAGTCACATATTTTTGAGGGAAATACAAATTTTGATTATAAAGTGCATTAACGTATCTCTCCACTGACTGAAGTGATGGCTGGGGGAAAAGGAATGTGAAATGAACAGTAAATCAGAAATACTGTAATGCAAACTTTAGCTTATTGATTAGGTGTAGAATGAGGAATGTAGTCCCCACCTGATTTCCATTTTTTCTTTCATTGTTTCTCAATATTAAGTGTGAAGAGTGTTGGTGGTGTTACCTTTAATTTTTTTTATTATAGGTTGCCACATATAAAGGAGGAGTTCCTAGACAGGGATGCAGACATCGATGGGAAACTTTTGGGTCTGCTTTTGGGGAGAAAGTTATCCCAGTTTCTATTACCCCCAAGTTAATTAGGCCAGAACATAATTTTGGAAATACAAGAGAAAGAATGATGTGTATGAATACACAGAGTTCAAAATAGTGAAGCACTACATTCATGTGTATTTGATTTTGTCTTCCTAGGACCTCAACCACCCTATTTTTAACATTTTGAATGACATGTATTTCAGAAAAGAGGGGGGCACACTCTCCTCAGCTACTGTGTGGACTGGTGCCAGCACTATGGCCCTTGTCTCAGTCTACTAGAGGCTCCCAGCTAGTGACAGAAAGTCTTAGAACATTTCACAGAGATGATGCCCAGCAGGGGGTCAGTATCCCTGGAATGATGCACCACCTAATGGCACACACCCAATGACAGAATGCCCTTCAAGCTGTTCCTGTGGTGTGAAAATGGGAACATTTTGGCTGCCTAGCTTACCTTGGTTTCTTCCCGATTCTGACACTGATTCTCCAGCCTTCCTCTGATGATCCTTTGAGCTATTTATTATCATTGTATTAGGTTTGCTTGCTATTTAAGTTAACCAAAGTTGATTTTGCTTGTTACTGGTCCTCACTAGTAAAGATACGACATGGAATATAATCTATGAAAAGTCTGACACCTGGCACTTAGCACTGTATCGCTGATGCTATAAATGATACTTCTTATTCCATTTTTTTTTATTATTGACACCATAGAAACAGCATATAGCTCTACTGATAATAGCACACTCAATAAAGGTACCACTAGCTACTCTAACAAAGAAAAAAAGAGTACAAAAATAATGATCAATGTATGATATGTTATTTTTGACTCACACATAATCCAAAATGGGTACTTTGGATCTACAATTCTTCCCTAATTGGTGATTAAGCAACCCCAAATTCTCCCATCTCATGGCTCTATCAACTTCAACACATAATTTTAATGATGCTGAACTTGTCTACATAAACTGGTGAAGTGAGGAATAAAAACATGAAATATCTCTTGTTGGAAATTTCCATGGACCAGGCCTGGAAGTAATGCATGTCACTTTTGTTCACATTTCATTTGCTGGACCTCAGTGACATGATCACACCTTAACGCAAAGGAAGCTAGAAAATGCTGTTTTACGATAAGGAACAAAAATGAATTTGACAAAGAGCTAACATGCCTCTGCTACAATTTTTTATATCTTCTAGAAGCCAGTAATTTGCTAACTACTTTATACACATAATCTAACTCATTAAATCATCACAACAGCAATGAGAAGTAGACATTATTTTGCCCACATTATACATAATATAATTTAGCTTTAGAGAATTTGATTTGTCTAAGTTTGGATAGCTTTGCATCAGAAGAACTGGAAAATATACACAGATGGTTCTGCCTGAAAAATTGGTGCTTGTTACACTTTGATACACGACCTTTTTGTTTTCATCAAAGCTATTACATTTATCACATCAAACAGATTTAAAAAGAAAACCATGGTTGAATCAGCATTTTTGTTGAACTAAATAAACCCTTTTACCAGTAGTCACATAGCCAAAAACTCAAATAATACATTTGTTAGTAAATGTTATAAAAAAAACAATGATTTGGATCACAAATACATAAGCTTTCAGAATGCTTGCATGTATGCACATTCCCTATGTTTGTTATCTTATTTTCAACCTTATATTCTATTATTCCATGATAGAAATCACTCAGTGCATACCTCTTAATAAGCTTAAACTTAGTCTTAAGGCTAAGGAATAATTATTGAATAGTTTATATTTTATTAATAGTAAGTTGAGAAATGAACATAAGGGAAATTCTGATACCTGAAGTTATGATATTTCATGAGATAACAATATACATACAAAGATATAACAGATACTTTTTTCTGCCACCAAGACTTTACATCAATGTCTGTGAAAGCTGCTTTTCTTAATAAATTATTTTATGGTGTTTTCAAGTCAAATCATTAGTGTGTAGAATATAAGATTATTTTTGTTCTTTATCAAATGAGTGTAACTTTTATTTTCCTACTGTTTTTTCAAGAAATGATTAGCATACCTGTCTCACCCACAAGTGAAAAATATGGTGAAATAAAGAAGAAAATATATATAATTCTTTTTCATAAAATACATTGCTCATTTTGTAAAAGGAAAAAAGTCTACAGAAGTGGAGCCCATTGAAGACACCTCAAATGGGTTTTTATTCAGAAACAAGGACTGTTGAAAGAATACATTTTCTGAATGGCAATTGAAATGTCCACGAAATAAATGTAAACTGTCTCTCTATGAAAGGAATATCTGATAAAGAAATGTCTTATTATCCATGAAGAAGGAAGTTTAATATAATCCCAAAGTCTTCAATTTTCAATAATAGATTTTCAGTAGACTTCCTCAAACAATAACTGAGAAAGTAAGAGACCTCCTAAATAAAGATTATAAAAATCATTTTATGAAAAGAGAACATTTTTTGAGGAACATTTTTTGAGGAGTAACATTTTATATTCAGTCCTTTCTATTCCTAGTTTACTTTGTAAGCGTTAAGATCTTGCAAGTTGAAGTGAATTCATATGCAAATATCATAGCTCTTTGCAGCCAGACTTAGAACGGTATGAATTACAAGGTTTTCTTTCTCAGTCAGATTGTCATGCGTTCTTTCTTTTTCTATGTAATTAATAGAGAAAATTATAGATTTTCATTTTATTGACTGTCTTCAGATCACTTTCACACTTCTATAATACAACTATCCTTGTGATGGGGCTATCTATGGTCTTTAGTGAAGGAACTACACAGAAGCAAAAGAGAAACTAAAATGATATCCAACAACCCACAAATTTTATTCATTCCAATATTTTTCTTCTAGAAATAGGTAAATTATGTTTATTCTAAAGCCAAAATTCCCACCTCAATGAATAGAATTTCCTGGTTAATTTGAACAACTTTATGTGGTACATTTTTCATCAATTCTTTTGTTTGTTTGTTGTTTCATTTTCCAGGACAATACACCAGACATAAGATTTAGATGCTCTTTCCCCATCATGATTCTACTATCAACACACACACACACACACACACACACACAAGGGAGCACATATAATGTACCCCTTACACATACCACACACGTGAGCACACATGCACACACGCCACATCCATACAGCATGATCTCAAATACCGGGGGGATGACGTTTCTATGATTATAATCTATGGGAAGCACCTTGTCACCACTTTGCTTTGGTTTCTGAGCACAGATGAAAATCTAAATTGTATGTTTATATGCAACTATATATTTGGGAAAAAAGGAAACATACCTTAGCATTTTGGTGATCTTGCCATGGGTTATTCCTCTCTATAATGGCTCCAGTTCTTTCTAAGATAACTTCAGAACTTGAAAATGTAATAATTCAAATAGATATTGTAAACTGCAGAGGCAAGAAATGCGTTTCCCTGCTCTTTACTTTATTTGAGTGCTGAGCCAAATGCTTGAATAATGTCAACTGTGTTTGGACCAATTTAAAAACAAGACTTTTCAAAGCAGAACCTTGTAATGAAAAACCCTCACTTCACGAAGGCCACTTTGCATCTGGCATTCTTTCTTTGCCTTTATCTGACTGCATATCGACAGAAATTTGAATGAGGAATGATGTCTAAGACTTCATTAGTCAGTAACAAATGAGCTTTTGCAAAATGCCAATATGTCATTAACACCTTAACAAAAATTAGTTTATTGGACTTATCAAGTTACCCACTAATTTCCGCTTTTAAAACTCCCAAGAGCTCAATAATTAGCTAGCTCATGCTGCTTAGAAAATGCAATGCTCAAGGGGAAGAGGCTCATGGTAGGTCACTTGATCATGGCCACTCGCATGTCTGCAGAGTTGGTTCCAAAGTGTCCAGCTGCAGCAGTTGCCTTCAAGGATAATTCACTACATATAGGATAATAGCTCGTCCTCCATCCCCACAGTCCTGGAGAAATAAGTTTCAGAAGACTATGCAGAAAAAAAAAAAAAAGGCCAGTGTGTGGTACCTGTACTCTAGGGCTCATCAAACATAAACTCAAGAATTGTTTTATATAAAATCTATAAGCTGATTGTGAAACACCACGTTTGTGAAGAATTCTCCACTCATCCTATTCCAGAAGGAGGCGAACCTGCCCTGGTGTTTGGTCATATGGGCACTGATTGTTTTGCCCCTTGTAGACCCTTTTCTTTTAATACACGAAGGTTGTCTGGAAAAAATCCAGCCATAAATGACTCTATTTTTCATGTTGCATGGCTGGATTCTTTCCAGACAGCCCTCATATAAATGACAGGATGGAGGAATGTAGCTCCATCATTATCAAATAGCTTTATTAACACACAATGAGCAGAACAGGATCTATATTTTTTTACATATTAGTGAGAGAAGGTCTTTGGTTTTATATATGCAATTAAAAAGCCTGGCTGTCCTAGGATCTGTTCTATCTAGCTTATCATTCATAATCTATTCATATAAAAAATGAGGCAGTGGAGGTGACATTACAAAGAACTGTTCTTAATATTTGTGACAAGTCCTTACATATATTTTCATTTCTCTGGGTTAAATACCTAGGAGTGGATATGACTGGGTCATAGGGTAAATCTATGATCAAATAAACTGTACAACTTGGGCATTATCTTTGAACATGTTTGTATAACATTAGGCAATATTTTATAGTACATTACCATTGGGTTCTGGGAATTAAATCATGTGGTTTTTCCATAATCTATTAAGGTATTCCCTAAGGCCTGGACATTTAGGCTACTGCCATATTCTAATCCACTAAAATGTTATCAGTAAATGTTATTTTCATTCCTAAGGCTTTATCTCTCAAATTACTTTATATACATGAAAAATAGAGGCATTTATGGCTGGAATTTTTCCGGACAGCCTTTGCGTGCGTGTGTGTGTGTGTGTGTGTGTGTAGTTTCATTGTATTTGCCATTCAATATTATTTTGTATTACTTTCAAGTGTACAGTACAGTGGTTAGGCTCTTACATAATTTAGGAAGTGATCTTCCTGATAAGTCTAGTACCTATATGACATCATACATAGTTTTACATATTGACAATATTCCCGGAACTGTATTTCACATCCTCATGGTTATTTTGTGACTATTAATTTGTACCTCCTAATCCCTTCACCTTTCTCACCTATACCCTCAACTCTCTCCCATCCAGCAACCATCAGTTTGTTCTCTGTACCTATGAGTCTATTTTTATTTTGTTTGTTCATCTATTGTTTTTTAAATTCCACATAAATGAGATCATATGGTATTTGTTGTTCTCAGCCTGACTTATTTCATTTAGCATAATATCTTCTAGATCCAAGTGGTAAGATTTCATTTTTTTTATGTCACAGTGAATTTCCATTTTATAAGGGTACCAGAATTTTTTTTTCTTTTTTTTTTTAAATTTGTGGTGGGGGGGAGCGGTATGTGGGTGGCTCCCCGTCCAGGAATCAAACCCAGGCTGCAGTGCTGACAGCGCCAGCGCCAAAGCCCCAAGCCACTACACCACCAGGGAACTCCCCAGAGTTTCTTTATTCAATTGTCTACTGATGGGCATTTTAGTTATTTCCATATCTTGGCTATTGTGAATAATGCTGCAGTAAACATAGAATGCATATAGTTTTTCAATAGCCAGGAGTGAAACTGCTGGGTCATAAGATAGTTCTATTTTCCCCTGGATACATTTTAAAAATATACAACTATAATTGAAATTATTGGGTCCCTGAAATTATATTTTTTAAAGACTTTCTTAGAGCAGTTTTAGGTGTACATCAAAATTGACAGGAAGCTACAGAAATTTCCCATATACTCCCTTCCCCACACATGCAAAGCCTTCTTCACTGTGAGCATCATTCACCAGAATGGTACATTTTTTATCAATGATGATCCTACTTTGACATGTCATAATCATCCAATGTTCATAGTTCACCTTTTATTTTTAAGTCTCCTCTTATATACTGTCATATTGATTTTCTGAAAAGTTTCAAAAATGTATACTTTCAAAGAGTAAAAGAAAATATCTTAACTACACTTTTGCCAAAAAAATTTCTTTCTATGTTTGATGAGCTTTCAGAACTAAAAGAAACTATGGAATTCCTCTAGCCTAATCTTTTATCTAGTCTTTGCATGTCCTCTGTAACATACCTAAAAAGTGCTTTTCCAGGCTCTGCTTGGATATGGGAGTGTATGGCTTTTGTGTATTGCTGGACTGCATGAATTATTAAAAAGAGTTTTCTTCCAGTAAGCACTGATCTGCCTCATTTTAGCATCTCCCACATCTTAGCAAGTTTCAGATACACAGAAACGATAGCTCCCCTGAGCTTCTGAGCCAAATCTACACACTTCATGCAGAGTAGAAATGAAGACGTGGAGGCTCTGCTTTGCTGCAAAACCTGTTCAACTCTCTCTGGCCTTCACTACTTCTCTGGAGGCATACCTGCCTTCCTTGGAGGTTTGGAATAGTATCCTAATGAATAGTGAATGTGAAATAACTAGCTCAATGTTTGGTATAATACATTTCAACACTGAATGAATAGTGAGTGCTATTTTTATTATAATCACTATATTATTTGTGTGTGTGTATGTGTAATATGCATTTATGATTCTTGTTTCTAATTTTGAAAAACAAATAATGAGATAAGCTTTGCCTCTTATTTTTTAGATTCTTTTAACTGGTAATTTGTTCTGAAGCAGTAAAAGAAAAATACCATTCTTAATGTGATGGTTAATTTTATGTGTCAACTTGACTGGCCCGTGGGATGCCCGTATGCGTGTGTGTGTGTGTGTGTGTGTGTGTGTGTATACAGTGTGTGTATATGTGTGTGTGTGTGTGTGTGAGAGAGAGAGAGAGAGAGAGAGAGAGAGAGAGAGAGAGAGAAAGAGAGAGAGAGACACACAGACAGTCTGGGTGTTTCTGTGAGCAAGCTTGGAATGAGATTAACATTTAAATTGATCAACTGAGTTAAGCAGATTGCCTTAATGTGGGTAGGCCTCATCTAGTCAGTTGAAAGCCTAAATAGAACAAAAAGGCTAAATCTTCCCTGAGCAAGAGAGAATTCCTTCAGCCTCATTGCATTTGAACAAGGACATCGCTTGCTTCCAGCCTTTGCATTCAAACTGAAATATCTGCTCCTCCTTAGTCTCCAGACTCCAGGCTTTGAACTGGAACTAAACAGTTGGCTCTCCCGGGTCTCCAGCTGTCCCTCTCACCCTGAAGCTCTTGGGAAATACCAGACTCCATAATCATGTAAACCAAGTCTTCATAATAGTTCTCTGTATAATATCTCCTCTCTGGAGATCTCTGATTAATATACGTAGTTTATAGAATGACACAGAATGAACTAAACACTGTATCTGGCAGTGCGGGAAACAGGCTTCAACCAGCACCCCAGCTTACGTACAATTAATCAGGTTAGAAACCTAGAGATTAACTTCTTTGTTTATGAATCAGCAACCCAAATTGGAATGCTACAAAATAAATTCACAAAAAACTAAAAGCAATCTGAGAAAATATGTGCAATTATTTCCAACCCTGACAGTCATCTAATGTTTCTTCAAGTCATTTTGACTGAGAATCTTAAGGCTAGTTGTAAGTCAGAGTGAGTCTAACTAGCAAAAATAGCCTCTAGGACGAATCTGAAATCCATAGATTGAAGAGTAAGAAAAATTACTAGCTAGTGAGAAAAGAACTCATTTTTCTCCAATGCTTGCCTGAAGAAACCAACTGGAAATCTGAAGCTTCACTCACCCTTGATGTCACCAGCTTCACCCACTTTCTCCAAAGAAAAGCTTACCTAACTTTAGAGAAGAAAATTGCCAATTTCTCCCATTTGACCTTTATCTTTTACAAAATTTTTTTGTTTTTTGTTTTTTAGTGGTAGGGTATTTCGCCAAGGTCTCACGAGGTTGTTTACAATGAGATATGAGTTTATTTGGAGCTTTACTTTCTAACATTGTACTGGATTAAGTGTATTAAAATATATTATCTCTTTTGAAGTGTGTTTTTTGAAATGCTTTGCCACCATCCAATATTCATCTGCTCTGAAGTGGAAATTAAGTATACACTCCTGTGTGCTTTTAGAATATCTATATATATCCTTCTTAGAAGTTCTGTGTATTGCTATTGTTTCAAAGAATATATAAGACTAGCTCACTGAGATATGATAAATATTATTATTTAGTTATATTATTTAACTAGATGGTATTTTATTGGAGCTTATGTTGGAATTTTAAATGAATTTCCTAGTACTTTAAAATATTTTCCCACATCTGATCATTCTTGTTTAAAATAGAAAGTAGAGAACAAAGAAGACCTTATTTCAATGTTTCATTTCTTGCAAATAAACATGGGCTTTATTTTGTGCAGTTTCTAGGAAGTTCTTGAAACTATTTATTCATTCATTATCAATTCAGTAAACATCTAGCAAATGGCTTTTATGTACATATTATTGTACATTTTCATTAGATTTCTACATTAAGCTTCTGTCCTAGAATACAGGAGCTATTTCTGGGTAACATGGTATTAAATATTTTATGTCAATTGTGTTGATCAAAAATTATTGGTTTTTGGAGATTTACAATTTTACTTACCCTTACTCTTTCAACTCCCTAATTTTTAGGAACTCTTTCTAAAATCAATCATTCCTTCATGTCACTCTACTACTACTATGTGTGTGTGTGTGTAATGTATATACATGCATATGTATACATTATGCAAATTAATATATTCAAATACATACATACAAATACTCAAATATATCTATTTATACATACACATTGAGTGTGTGTGTATGTGTGCGCGCATATCCCTGTTCTTTGGCTTTATTTTACTTGTTTAACTATTGATCCTTCAAGAACCAGTTGGACATTACTTCTTTGAAAAGGTCATATTTCTGTTCTTAGGCAACACAGTTAGGCACATACTCCATTGTTCTCCAGTATCAAATCCTTTTTAGAGGGCTCTCTGCATTATATTGTGATTTTTTGTTTATTGTTTAATGCTATGTTATTTTGTGTTCTGTCCATTAAATTCTTAAACACAGGCATTTTTTTCTGGGAGATATTTTTAAACTGAGCAGGGATTAGCATAGTTTCCATTCAATATATATCTGAATGAATAAATTATGAAATGAGTAGAAAAATGAAGACCTTGAAAAATTAAGTGATTTACTCAGAGTCAGAGAGACAGCGGTAAAATCAGAACTGGGATTTAAGTTTTTGTATTCCTTCAGCAGTGCTCATTTTTTACTTCTTACTACTTAGGTAATGATAGGTGACATTTTCTAGTTCATATGGAGGAGAAAAATATAATATTTCTACCTTTGGACCAGTAGCTTAAAAACAAAGATAAATATAAGATGATAATTAAAAAGGAAATCATTTTTACTCCCAGTAGGTATTTGTCTGAAGGCCATATGCCTGCTTTTGAAGTCGTTCGTGTGCACACTCCAGATTCTCCATCATGGAGGAGTTGGCTCTGCCTAGAAGGAAAAACTCTTGAGAACAGCAGACATGCATAAAAATCTTTCTCATTGCCTGCGTGTCTGAGAACGTAGTGCCACTTTATTGCAGCCTATGCTTTGAATCAAAGATGGCACCGCTTCCTTGGGGGTGTGGCAACTAGTGACTCAAGTTACTAAGGAAAAATACCTCACTAGACCGTCTGTGACCTTTTCTTTTCACTACATAGGCAATTCTATGCCATAGCTTCCAAAGCACCAGCTTAAAGCTAAAGTTCAATTAAGAAGAGAATCAGACAAGTAAAAAAATAAACCAACTCACTTTCTTCACTTTATTTTTCTGAGGACATAACCTTATACCATCTGGAGATAAAGGGGCATATTTGACTACCAATAATCAAACCATGGTGTCTGTCACTATTTCATTAATTTGACAACCTTATCCAGAGAAATCTCTGGTTTATAATTAGGGTTTGAGAATATTTTACACCTTTGTTGAATGAAATAATCCTTGTGGAGAGGGAAATGGTGAGAAGTCAGAAGCCCATGAACAAAGGCATGAAAATGTGGTACAGACTAGATACAGTCTGGTTCGAATAATGTCACTTGATGTTTATTTAATTAAAAAGGAATGATCTCAATTTGAATTGTAATTTAATTAGCCATAGCCTCAAAGTTGAGAATTAGTAAAAAGATTCTGTACCAGCCTCTATGATATAATAATTTTTTCCAGTCAACTCAATTGTTTTATTGAGCAGATCATATTATAAGATATTCACCTAAATTAGGGGAAAACAGAAGTCTACTCAAAACTACTTATACACAGAAATAGATTAAACTTTTATTTGGGGGTATTCTAAAATAATTGGAAAAAATCTTCTGATACTACTATAATTACAAATCCTAAAGACTATATCTGTTTGACAGTAGCAAAAATGTATCAATCCATAGATTTAAAAAAATGCATGGCAGTATAATAATGCCAGGCATTATTTAAAGCAATTTGCACATATTTAAAGGTTGAAACAACTCTACACATTAAACACCATTATTATTTTCAATTTATAGATTTAGAAACTGGGACATGAGGACATTCTCTCAGGTTCACAGTGAAAGTGTGGCTTCAGTGTTTTCCAGACAGTGAGATGCCAAATGCTGGGCTCATTTCAAGCTATTATAGCATGGCCTCTTTCATCTAATGTGGTCATCGAGGATACTTGAGATGTGCTATGCATGTCTTTAGATATTAGCATTTTTGAAACTTTACTCATATATACATAGCTTCCCCCAAATTAAAAATTCTTGAATTATGCTTTGTTTCCAATAGCAAACTTTGAACAGAGAAATAAAAAAATATAAAATTATCAACCAGTACACCATTCAACTTCATGCCAACTGTTCTATGTGGTGTGACATAGTAGGGAGACTACAGTAAAAATATTGTGGCTTTAAATATGTATTATTTACTAAATATAGAATTTAAAACAGAATGCTATCCCAGACTGAGCCTCAGTATTCTAATTCATTCTGTGGGGTTATTATAAAGATAGAATAGAATACATTTTTTTGCAAAAGAGTGAAATGCATTTATATTAGCTTTGATCTGAAAAAACACACTCAGGGTGGTAACTCTACACCATAGATTTTTTGTTTTATGTTATAATATATACTATATAATTTATATGATTGTATACAGTGGTAGAGTAACCACTATTCTGTCATTTATTCATTCAACAAATATTTCTTGAGCAACATCCATGTTCCAGGTGCTATTGTAGTAGCTATTTACCATTGCATTGTACTGAGTGATAATAAATAGAAAAGTAGATGGTAATGATGTCAGATAGGTAGACAAAGAGACAGAAAAAACATCTGTGGTAGTTTTAGCTTCCAAAGAAATTTATGTAAGAGATACAGCTAGTGACAGGAATCGGGCCAGGCTGAAGAAGTCAGGAAAGAGCTCCTGAAAAGGTGGTGGTTCAGCAGAGAATTGAGAAATGGCATGCTGGCAGTCACTTTATAGTTGGCAGAAGAAAAGATCTGGCACTGTTCTCCATTCGTCCCTGTTCCTCCTTAAGTGATGTTTGTGAATGTAAACATATGTGCATAATTTATGCATAGACATATTTATTAATAATATCCATTTATACATGTTAATGATATACATGACACACTCATACATATGTGTAAAACTGTTAAATTGTAAAATATCCATAAGGACCTAGAACATGGATCATTGTTAAAATACAGCCAAAGACACTCACTAAAACACATACACATAACTTATTTGATTTTAAGCCAGGCAGTTTTAAGCAATCTAAAATGCTTCAAATGACTAACTTCTGGAGTTAATTTTTTTTCTATCTATTCTTTTGGTCTAAAAGGCAAATGTAAGGCTTTTAGTTCCACAGGGATATGTGTTTTCAATCAGACATAATTTAACCCATGATACATAACTGTTCAAATGCAATGAGTTAGTATTGGGTTCTTCCTGTGTAACTTGAAGTTCTGTTCAGTTTGGGGGGTAGGCACGACCATTATGTTTATGGCATTACTAAGTGCTATGTACAAAATGCCAGGGCGTCAAGGCAAACTTTCCAATACAAGAGTTTCTGACAATGTGTTTGAAAGAGAGAAATGATTCAAAATAACATCAGACAGGTAGAGCTCAGGTGCTCTTTGGTATGATGATGTCTTATAGACACTGTAGAAGCATCCTCAACGCTCATGTTTAATTTCACTGTGTTTTAGCAGATGGATTGTTCTGACGAAACTTACAGGCAAAATGATTGAATGTTCTAGAAAATGCACTTCCTGACTTGGAACTAGTTTACAAAAAAAATCACAACCTGTACTTTTCACTCAAAACTAGTTAGGACCTGCTCTGTCTATCATGGCATGAACTCTAAGCATTGCATTCTATTTAAGAGACAAAATTATAGTAGGTTATATCTTAGCTGAAGCAAAAATAAATTATACATTTATGAGCAATCTAGATAAACTGCTTTTATGTCTTAAATGTATTTTTTCCATTGTTTTATTCAAAAAAATATTGAAAGCCAAGTAAGGGATAGAAACTTTGCTAGGTGCTGGTGTTTTAAAGATGAACAAGACATTTTCCCTGCCTCCAAGATGCTTAAATTCCAGCGAGGGATACGTGCAATAAGTCACACTCTGACTGACACACTGTGGGATGTAGGAATCACACACAGTGGTTGCTGGCCATAACCCTGAGAGGCACAAGCCAAAACACATTCTGTAATGTCCCAACTAACACAAACACACTTCACAAAGTTGCTTTTGGGTGTGTTTAATTTCTGCTAATGAAATCATATAAACTCTTCAGAAATTGTGAAACCTGTTTATATTTATTATTTTTAAATGTATATGCCTTTGAAGAAACTAATTACATCAATTAAACATTAAAAATTGGAGCTTTAAAGCTGAACACAAACCATAAACCATTTTCTTAGAATTATAATAAATTTGTGTCTCTCACAGCACCCGAGAAGTAATAATTAACACCTCCCTTGGGGCTCACTAAAGAGTTTCTTCAAAGACAAAAATGTAGTTTGAATAATACTAGAATTATTTATTGCATTAAATTTGTTTAGTATTAATGTCATTCCATACCTCTCACTTAACTCTTACATTTAAGACTTTGATTATATTCAGGTTAAAAAATGTTACTGAGTTTGTCCTGCTTCCATTGTTCAGAAAGAAGCTTCTCTGTGTTCTGTTTTGATATGCAAATGTGCTTTAATTTATTAATTTTTGGAACCCAAAAATCTTTCTAGAAGTACGTTTTACCAACTTTGTGAGGTCTTCCAGGTTATTGGAGCTTCATTTCATGGGTGTTAGAAAGTCATAATGTTAAAAATGATACTGTGATGTTTTAAATTAATAACATTTCTAAAAGTACAAATTTCATTCCAACCAAGAAAAACAGACTAAAATTGTTTTTTAAGTCATAAAAAGATTATTTTTGAGAAATTATATAGTTTGAATAATTTTTAGCAGCACCACCACACTTGCTGTAACTAAAACAGCCCAAATGCTTCTAACCCAAATCATTTGGAGGTTTTTTCCTTGCGAAGTCTTTTGTGGACTCTCCTAGACTAGGTCAGGTGGTCCGCTATGTGCCCCCTCATCCATGGTATAGCAGACGGGGGCTGCCAGGAAAATTCCAGCCAATGTCAATGTAACGAGAACAGGTAACATGGCTGGATACTTCTGTTTATCTTCCTCAAACAGACTATAATGGTATTTGCTCATAGAACAGGATACCATCCCCAGCACCTAGTGTTATTACTTGGAATATTGCAAGTGCTAAATAAATATGTACTCAAGTAAGAAATGAATATACTGGAATGATGGAAAGCCACACTGATTGAACATGGGAAGGTTCTAGCGATCCCTCAGGAAGTCAACAGATAGACTCATTTGAGAACAGCGTTTTCTCCTTAATAACTCATTTAATTTCTTTTAAAATAAGGCCTTGTAACTTATTTTATATCCATATGGAAGATTGTATAAGCTTGTCTTATTAAATGCTAGATTTGTAGATTTGACTATTGTTAATAATGCTCACAACACCATGTGATGGCTTTAAAAAAATCTAATGAATGACCATACTAATTTTTTACTTACTGTGTAATCAATATTTGTGTCATCCCATCAATATGCCTCATATACTTATTTAGCAATGCTATATGTTAAATATAAATCAATATTAAAGTGTTAGGGGCTGTGCATACTGCATTCAGTATGATTAATTTTCAAAAGAAAAATATCCGCAGCCAAAACACTTCAAAAGTGTAGTTCAGAAATTGAAAGAAGCTTTTACTAGATTAGCCAACCATGTGAAAATAGCATTTTTGAACTATAGATATTTTTGCTTAATATGACAGCTAACTAAGCTTTTTCTGAGGTACATTTTTTTCTACAGAAACTGAAAAGCTCTTCCAACTCATTTATAGATTAAACATTTTCATATATATTCAAAGGGAGATGATGCTTGCTTCTTTACCTCTTTATTTTTAGGTGCCTGCACTCCTAACTAAAATGGATTTTATTCAGGTTAATCACCTTTAGCCAGAATCCAAACTGTTTCCTCTTAAGTTCTTTAGCTCTAAGGCTTAAACTATTTCTTAGATGTTCCCTTTCATAATTAAGATAAAATCCTCAATTAAAAACCCTTCTGAAAGTGTTCTGGTTTATTATCAGGGTACCAGGACTATAGAATGTAACCTAATTCACTGTTAAATCTCTAGACTTCATACTGTAACTGAAAATGTACAAGAATACACGTTCATCTGAATACATTTATCCAGTTACACGTTGAACATTTCTTTGAGGCTTAATAAGAGTGTTTTTTTCTTTTAAGACTCGTATTTCAGAATTGCAATTCACTTTCTACTTCTATCAGTTCTGAAATTATCAGCAATTGACAATTAATTCTTTTGAGGTTTATATTTGTGAATTATTTTTAAGTAGGAAGGGAGGTTAAGTATATTAGAGTCTATATCTAAACCTAGTAGAAAATAACTCAATAGCATTTGGAACAAATTATATCACTTATGATTCTTACTGTTCTAAAACACCACTAAATAGAAACAAAGACTATATATATATCATTTTTGTAACTGAGTATTTCTTGGTTTCACTCATGCTTGTACATATGTATCAGAATTTGTCTTATTATCAATGAAAACATTCTTTATTTATGGCAAGTTGTTTATTGAGCTTTGATACTGGGCACGGGAAACCTAAATCATTAGTCATGATTCAGGGAGACCTAAACAAGTGAATACTTCTGAAATTGAATTACAGCATGGCCTTTGTGATTTTGTTTGTCAGTTAGTACTTTGTAACATATGAGAGTTTTAAAAAATGCCACGAAGTTTCAATACTGCAAAGACAATGATGAATCTAGCAAATACATAACACCAAGAGTAAAAATAAATTAAAATGAAATAAAAGATAATTTCTAACCTAACTTCATGCTTCTGTTTATTAGCAAGAAGTAAATTGACTTCACAAAATCTTGGAGGTGTCAATTATCTTATTTTTCTTTGTTTACTTCCTACATAACAAAAAAAATTAACATTTTAATTTTATCCTTTCTGGAACATTCTGTTGCATCTGCAATCAGCATGCCTGAAGTGATAAAAAGAATTTTTGAACAAAAGGAAAAAGCGTACACATCTGTCCATGGTGCTAAAGTGTTATTCACTCTGTATAAACATGGTTACATGGCCTTTCACTATCTTACCTCTTCTTTTTTATTCCTTAACTATTTTTTGGTCTTTGCCCATATCTTGAGAACTAATGTGATTTTTTTCATTATTTCACTCTTCTATTACAGCAACCCCGTTTTTTTCCTAAGGATCTCTATAGTTCTGTGCATAAAGATAAAATAGATTCCATGTAATTGGTCTAATAAATAAACTGCTTATCCAAAAGTAATCCAGGGATTACCATGTAACAAAATATGCTGAAAGAAAGGCCACTGTCATATATTAGGCTTCTTGGGAAACCAACTTGTAATTAGACGAATATGCTGAAGATTCAATGCCTGATGTCACAGGTTAAGGTGGACTATGACACAGTCACAATAAGGACTTTAGTTGATCCCTTGGGACACACTGGAGCTGAGATGGCCCTTCAGAGGTTCCCCAAGTCAAGAAAAGGCGATCATGTCCTTCTACTTCAAAGAACAGAATTTGCCCTTCGATGCAGTGGTCATTTATAGTGGATGTAATTCCCAAAGTGAGTCCATGGCCAAGAACTGGCAGCCAACGACCTTCCCATGAGCTAAGGGCACAAATACTATAGAACTGAAGGTGGCACCTGGATAGCATAGAACCCACAACAGGCAATATGTCTACGATGATCATCTTACTACAAAATTAAAAGTAAGTTCTTTCAACTAGATGGACAATTACAATCATAGGAAAACTCAAAGTTTACAGTTATTCATGTTGGAAAAGTGTGAGGGAACAGTGTTGCCACCTAAACAGGGTTCACGTTTTCCACCTTCTCCCTTTTCTTTCTGGGCCCTACTCTCCCTTTCTAGTAATCTCTCTTGCCATTTTTCCCCCAATACCCACTTTCTTCATATTACCTATCCTGAATTCATGATCCCTCCTTCTTCAGACCCCCAATGTCCTATTTTCTCCAATACCTTGAGTTCAACTAGCAGTCTTGGAATAAATAATTCTGTTTAACTAAGTTACTCAATACAAGCTATATTATTGATAACTGAATATTCTTCACAATATTAGTTATAAAATAACCCTTCTCAAGACAGTTTCCCATAAAATGAATGTCTTTCATCCCTGTGTCATCTGTATCCCTAAGTGTACCTTCTTCTCAACAACTTGCACTAAGAAAGGCACCCCACTAGTGATTACTTTGCTAATCTCACATGTACCTAATAACTTCTAATTTTACAGATACTGGAGGGGCAAAAGCTTAAGTCACTTTTCCAAAACTACAGAATTGTTGCCTTCTGACTGCCAACCCATCTGTCTCCCATGCGTTCCCCATGACGTCCTAAGGGAGGAGCTGGGCGTGGAGGCCACGGGGGCATGGAATATTCTAGGAGACAGAACTGACCCTCTCTTGGGGGTACTGTTCCTCCCTCACTCGCACACCTCACATCACCCTGTATGGCCCCGGAGGATGGCTGGTTAGTCAATGACGGGTAAGACTCCTCAAGGGAGGAACACCCTAAGATAGGCACAGTCACATGGGGGCCATCAGGAGCTTGGGCTCTACAGAGCTGAGGCACAGCCCCTCACCCTCTCTGAGGTTAATCTCCTGCCCACTGTCTGCCTTGTGTCCCACACTGCTCCCATGGTGACCTGATAGAACAATATCAGTCGTGCTCCAATAGGAATGACTTAGGTACTGAGTCAAGCCCCCTGGGGTGGTTTTGGTACATGGAGTCCTTGGGGCTCTATGTTCTTATAGAAATACAGTGCACATTGGAACATAATGGGGACTTTCAGAGAAATACAGGTTGCTAGGCAACGTAACTCACAGACCATGGAAAAACCAGTTTCACATCCTTGTATGTCCATCAATAAAAGCTATGCGTTGGCCGTATTCAGGCCTCTCAGTCCTTGAGGCTAGAGTCCCTTGGCCCCACTTATACTATATTCTTGGCTACCGTGTTTCTTCACTTTGCGTCGCCCTTCTTGTTCACCCACAGCTCATGTTGTGCTGGACACAACACAGAGCTTTTCATTATGTCTCGATAGTTAGTTAGTGTTTGCATGGCTATCACAGTGCCTAGAGTATAAGCAATCTTTGATAAATACATGTTGCTAGAAGTAGACAGAGAGACAAGAAACAAGACAAAACAAAATGACACTCAGTCACGGAATACCAGGGAACAAATCCACCAGAAAAGGGGGCCACTCTGTGACCAAGAACTTAGAACACATATTTCACTGTAAAACTCAAAGTGCACAGAAAGCTATGATAAGGTTAGTTACAGGTTATATATTACAAATACCCTTAATAGCAATTGACAATTTGCAAGGAAGTTAATTGGGCTCCTGGTCATCGCTTATTAAACTTCCAACAAATAAAATAAGCAAATTAAGTAAGAAGTGGGAAACATTTACTGATCAAATCATTCCCTTTAGAGATATTCTACGAAGAAAGTGAGAAATAGAGCTATCTCTGGTCATGGAAGCAGGACTGGGTAATGTTAGCAATGGCACTGTGATCTTACAGCACTGACTGCATCGGTACAGTCCTGTAATAGCTCTGAGCTTCAGTTTTCCCAGCCAAATTTGGGACATTGTACCATGGCCTCTGACATCTTCCTGAGCACTAACATTCTCTAAATCGATGACGACCCACTTCTCAATTCTATGGGCATCATTTCTCAAATAGTTTTCTTACTTTCTGTATACATGCTTTTCAGTTTCTCAGTTCATCATATAGTACTTTTTGCAACCTCACACATTCTTCTGGGTACATTTTCTCATACACAAAACACATTTGTGGCTAAAACATCAGAATTCTACTTTTGAGAGTACTATACTCATATATTTAGCTTCTAAAATATTAATATAATTGATTAGGAAATACTAACTCAAATTCAGAAAACAATGTTATATAAGGTGTGTGTATTACCTATACCTTATATATGTATGACTTCCCATAAGCAAAACACAAAATTAAGATACTCTTGAATTCTAAAACTTCCTGACTCTAAGGAACTTGCATAAGTCTTACAGATTTTACAAAATACATAAAGACATTGCTGTCCTTATGACATAGATATAGACTTTTAATTAGAATGACTTTTACTGCTTTGTACATCTTTGCCTGCGTATGACTTTCAATAAACAGGGTCTGCTATTGCTTCCTTGGCTAAATATGACTTTTATAATCTGCCATTATTTATTGTCTTAATGCTTTGCTACTTAATCAGAGACCCCAACTGACTATAATGCTAAAATAAACACTTGTCTTCCACTTGCCCAATATATGACACATTTAATTTTAACTTAAAAGTAAACACTCAGATAAAGAGAGTATGCAAAGGCTCTAATCGCTTAAGTTAGTCTTGGGTTTTACTTTGGGTATTTTTTCCCTCTTGCTGTGATCCTTCAGAATTTTTTTGGCTTCTCAGTCCAGTGAGATTCCCAGTTTGAGTGTCAGCTTTAATTTCTGGAGCCAGATCACACTGAGTACAGAAAGACCATTTATTGTTCCAGAGTAGCAAAGCCTGGTACCAGAGAAATGCTCCCTAGTCCTGCAAGTTCACTGTAAACTTTCATCCTCCAAAGTGTGCCTTTTGACATACATAGTTGTGCTAAAGTTATCAAGTCCTTTGGAATAAATCTACAGAAATTTTTAAAGAATAATTCTCCCAAAAGTATCCCATGGGGAGAAATACCGCAAACCAACAAGACAGTCACTGAAAAAGGTGGTCTAAATTGAAAATTGTTATTTTACTGAAAAGAATTTCATAGTTAATTCTCTAGCTTAATGATCTTATCTTTTAAGTTTTAACATGTTCTAGTGAAAGTTCTTTCAGTACAATTACAACATATGTTTTAAAGAAGTGATTATATTTTTAAAATCTCCAAAATGTCATATGTTGCTATATGGAGTCACCTAAGTGGTATCACCATCATTGCATAGGCTCCCATTGCTTTCCAAAAACCTAAATACTTTCAAATCTCCTGACACATTACAAGTCACCTGTCTTTCTTTTGTAGAAGGAGTGAAGGAAAGAAAAAAGAATATAAAAACTTGTGAAGAATTGACTATTGTCTTGCTACAGACTGATTCCGCTTCTGAGTCACAGATTTTGTGACTTCCCTCTTTATGAGCCTGTCAAACAGACTTTTTCTGTACATACATGCATAAGACAAACATTTTGAATATGGTGAAAATTAGAAACTTCCTATAATAAGTCTCAGTAATCCATACTATTCTAAAGAGGAAAATATTCAGAACTGAAACAAATCACGGAGTGTTAACACTTGAAAAAAATTACAATTGTCTGAAATAGTAACTTACAATTGGTGTTTTTGGTTCAGGTACTACTCTAATCATTACTGGAGTGTCACGTTCTGGTACCTACACAATTTAACATACATCACTACTCTCTCATGAAACTTGCAAGCACTATGTTTTAAAGCGTTCCATGTAAACATCAGTCTCAGTTGTATCTTGTTTTAATAATTATTTTTCACCTATGAAGCGATGGGAAAATACATATTCTTCTTAAACTGCTCTAAAAATAACTTACAACATAGAAGTAAAATAAAATAATTTTTAGCTAATCAAATATATTTTGACTTTGTATTTAAATTAGGATATCTAGGAGTCAGCCAATGATATAATTTATTATAATTATTTTTTACCTTTTGAGCTAATTTTTTAATGCTGTTGGTTGCCTGTCTATAAAGAACCGAAGCCTCCACTCAGTATCTTCCAGATATTGAATATTTTCTCTGTCATGTTGCTAATCTCTGGGTTTAAAAAAATAAGTTTTAACTGGAGATCACAGGAAACAATTGACCTTGAGAGGAAGCACATAACACTCGAGTTAATGGAAATACTTTTTCACATATTATTCACATGAATAAGATTACCGTAAAACACACCCTGGTTACTACACTACAGCAATAAGAGTTTTATTGAATGACTTGAAGTAATTAAAAAAAAATCAATGAAAGAATGAAAACCTTGTAAGTGGAGAAGGTGCTAACACAAGACAATGCAGAGAACTTTGTCACATATGCTTCAGTGTAAGTTATGAACAATAATGATGTCTCTCCAATGTGTAGTTTAATCCTCTGTGTGCCAGGGATGGCATGGTTAGAAGAACTGAAATATATAGTATTAAACACAGTACTTTAAAAGCTGACATTTTCAAATAAAAAATGCTGCTCACTTTTTCTACTCATATTATTTTATCTCATTCTTATTGCTCCCCTTTGCTTTTGTTTTGTTTTGTTTTGGCTTTTTCTTCTTCCCACTGTGGTAATATTATCAAATTTTAGGAATTGGAAGGTAGGGAGACGCATGTTTCTTATTAAAATATTCTTTATTCTGACCTTGAGGGTGGCTCACTCACCCACAATTATAATGCGGTACAAGGACATAAAAGTATGGCACTGCAAACATTGCTGGTGATAACAAATGTTCTCAAATGTTCTTATGCACGAGATCACCTGGAGGGTGTGTTAAAACTTGCTGGGCTCACCCCATTAGTTTCTGATTCAGTTCACCTGGGTATTTGTATTCTGGCTGATTTCCCAAGTCACGCTGGTGCTACTCTGCTACGGATCACTCTGAGAATCAGGGACTTAAACTTCTTCCTATTCTAACCAAAAGGTTCTGTCTGCCTGAAGCACCCATCCTTCTCTACTTTATCCTTTTAATGAGCATCTCCCCAATAGCCAAAAGTTAACTGAGAAGTCACTTCTTATGGGAAAACTTCCCAAATGTCCCCTGCTGAGATTTGATGCCTGTATCTGTCAAGTCTACTCAGGAAATACACAGACACCACACAGTAATTTGAAAACAGAAAGTTCAGTGTTTGCAAACCAAACGTATGGGCAGTTCCTGTCTACTGTCATATCCCTTTATATTTATATTCATTCATGTGCATCTCAATAGGAATAAATATTGTTAAAATAGCATGTTAAAACCGATCCTCATGAAAGTGCTTACATAATGTCAAAAACGTAGTAAACACTTAGCAAATATTAACAGTTATTTTTATTATCAGAATTATAGGGTTTTAAGCAAGTTACTCGACTGCTACATCTTAGTTTCATTAATGGTCAAATGAAAGAGGTTGACCTAACTCTAGAATTCTGTGATTATCAAGCTAGGATCCTGATATAATAATAGCAATAATAAATTAAAAAAAAACACTTTAATAAAAATCTGATGCACTAAAACACATTTTTTTCAAATTTACTATAATATTTATAGTAAAAGCAATCCAAATTTAATTGCTTCAAATTTCAAAATTACAGAAAGTATGAGAAAGAAAATATATTTTACATCATCAAGGAGTCAATGCCTATTTCCATTTTGCTATATTAGTTCCCAGTAATCATTTGTGATAAATGTTATATAAATATCCAAAAATTTTTTATTTGAAATCTGTTAGAATTATCTATGGTATACATTATAGCTAGTACTGAGTCTACATTTTCTATAATTTTAAATAATAATGAAAGTAAAAAACAGTTTTTGCTGAGCATTTACTTTAAACATGGAACTATAGGGAAAATATTGTGTGAATAATCTCATTTAATTTCCACAATAACCCTACAGAGCTGGTAGTGCTCTTTCACATATTTTCTGAAAAAGAAATTAGTCTCAGAGAGATTAAATGGGTCATGCAAGGTCACAGACCAGCAAGTGGAGGGTCAGAGGAAATGTGGTTTTTGTTTGTTTGTTTGTTTGTTTTTAACATGAAGACCACAGAGCTCCTGGCTACTTCCTCTTCAAAGTGCTTTGCAAAATGCTGAATTGTTGCTTTACTTGTTGGTTCTGGAAGTGTGTTTGGTTTCTGGACTTCACCCTGCAGGTTTTCCTGACCTGCATGCCTTGTTCTCCCTTCCTCCTCTATCCTGAATCTGCTCTGACAGTACAGGGATGAGAAACACACTATACCTCCCTCCAGGGAAAGGAGGTAGTTGGAGATGAGTCTTCAAAGGGAAAACACAAATAAACAAATAAATAAATAAACTAACTATAAAGTAATTGCACTTTGTGGAGTGACATGATGCTTCTTGACAGTTCCTTAGCTGAACAAATACTAGGGAATTACTGTTTCGTCATTTGAGTCACTTAGTTATAATCTGCACATTAATATATTTTTTCTTGACCTCCCATACTGTTGTCCTTTTGAGTTATATAAGGACTGATAAAAAGTCAAACATATAGAATATTAAAAATATTCTTATATAAATCAACCAATAAATAAACACACGGATGTGTCATATTGTGCAAGAAAGCATATTACACAGCTATTGGAAACGTTAGTGTTTTCATGGTCAAATAAAGGCAGTATCCAGAGGCATCCTATGTTGTACAAAGTCTCCCAAGTTCAAAATTCAGGATAAATATTTCTTTCCTCAATCATGGCTCTCTAAAAGGTAAGCCAAGTACTTCGGCTTACAAAGGACTACAGTAACCAGTTATTCCACATATTAAGTCTTGTGCTTACAAATGGTAATTAAGAACCTTACAAAATATGCCCCAATAACTAAGTCCATTTAATCACTAATTCACAAAGCTATTACAGAGATCCAGACTATAAATTAGGTTTCTGTAAAACACATAATAATCTTTAAAATGTACATGTACTTGGCTTACAGAAATATCTGAAATATATGGCTTACCTGCTCAGATTGACCTAAATAGAACAAGTGAGGATTAGAAGCCATTACTGATGTAGGATACTCAATTTCAGCAATACTGATTTTTTGCACTGGATAATTATTTGTTGGGGGGCTGTCCTGTGGGTTGCAGCATTGTTAGCAGCATCTCTGGAAGGTATTCACTAAATACCAGAAACAACCCTTTTCTAGTTGTGACAAACAAGAATGTCTCTAGACTTGGCAAACGTCCTTGAAGAGGCAAAACCACCAGCTTTATGCCACCAGGACCACCCAAAGTACTTGTGAAAACCCAGGCTGCTAGAGTCAATTCTCAAAAGTTTTGATTTGGTTGATCTGGGGTACAGGCTCCATATTTGCATTTTTAACGACTTCCTGTTTGGTCTTGGTACTTACTGAAGCTACTGACACAGGGACCTAATTTTGAGAGTGACCAATTAAAGAGCAATGCATTGTTGCAAAAGAATTTTTAAGGCCAAAAAAAGATTTAGGAATTTTCTGTATTGGCATTTGTGTTTGTTTTGGTTAGTTCAGCTTTTACAAAATAGAAACGATACTAAGGCTAAATCTCAGTCTTTAAGATTAAACCACAGAGTCACATGATCCATTTGCTCATGCTATCTTTCTTATGCATAATACGGTGAAGTAAATAAACGCAAGCAAAATTGGACTAAACTGTACTCTTTTTTAATGCCAAAGTCAAATAAAATTGTGATTCTGCTAGGCATTCAACAATTGTATCTTCAGTTCTCAGTTTAAACTAAACATAAGCAAATATATGCAGTGGCTAACAAGGGAACATTGAGAAATAATACAAATGGGTATTTCTCTATACAAGCTTATTTTTAGCATATATTAAACCAAAACTTCCATTGTTTAAATAATTGAAATTTAATATTTTCCAAGTATAAGTTATTCTATAACATATGCAAAGTATTAGGGAAGCAAACATCTGAGTAATTAGACTAATTGGAGGTATAGGGAATGTTTCTAGAAGATTTCAGCTATCTACACAAGTGTTATGATTTTCCTTCTCAACCTGTCTTTGTATAGTAGTCTCAGGTTCAAATTTAGAACAGAGTCATTACATTTTTAAGGGGAAAGAAAGTTAAGCTTTCTTAATATTTGATATTCTAGCTAATTATGTCTGGGGGCAAATATTCAGAAAGTCTGCATATTCTTATATTTACTAGACTAAAGGTTAGAAATACATATATATATATATATATATATATATATATATAATTAAATATTTTATTTCTCATCAAAATAATATAGTACCTAATACCAAAGTATTTTATATGCCAAATACAAATATGATCATTTCATTTTTCTCTAATTATCAGTATTTTTTCTTTTTTAAAAATCTGATGCAATATGTTCCATGTGTAAAAGTAGAAACTAATACTATGTTACTTCAAATAATTTTTACTATGCTTTACTAATGTAAAAAAAAGTTCATGATCAAATAAATTTAAAAAGCACCGTGTTAAATACAAATAAAGTTTTCCTTAACACCAGATTTATCTGAATTTTAATATAATAAATTGCTTTATGTATTTCTTATGACAGTTTAGATAAAATATTTTTGGAGCATATTTGACCACAGGTATCATTCTTTAGGACCATGTTTTTGGACCAATAGTCTTTAGGATAATATTTGAGAAAGATTACTTTATACTTTTAAAATAATGCCATGTTTGTAATCACATTTTAGTCAAAGAAAGTGTGCTATCTCTACAGTAAATACAAAGACAATGAAGTTCAAAATTTGAAATGACTTGTGCGAAGCCACCAGCTAGAAATTTCTGAAATCAAAACCAGAAGGCAAGCCCTTGAACCCAATCCTAGCTTTCTTACTGTGTTCTGTTGATTGTTAAGCAAGCCTTTAAGGCCAACTAATATTCAGAGAGGTCAGTCCCTATAAACACATGTGGCCTAACTAGCGATTAGATATGAAACAATAATTGAGTGAATGGATATGTTTATGTATGTATTCTTATATACATATGTGACATAGCTACAGATCACATGTGAAATAATACTTGAGTGAATGGCTATGAGTATGTATCCCTACAGACACATGTGACATAGCTACAGATTACACATGAAACAATAATTCTGTGCATGGGTACAGGATGATTAAAGTAAAAGAAATTATACACCTGGAATACACAAGATCTACATAGGCAGTAAGGAGTGCTAGTCAGAGCATATTGCTTGATGAAAGTACATATTTATATACATATATGTGAAGTATATTTTTATTAAAAACAAATAAATTGATTAAATTTGACTTGATTAATAATTATAGAGTAATGTACATGCAATAGAGTCTACCAAGGAAAAATATGTTTTTGCCATGAAGAGATTTTTTCCCCTCAAATATGGGGAGCTAAACCATATTTAAAATGTATTAAAATACTATCTGCTTATCTGACATTGTCATTCTGAAGTGAAAAATGTTCATAGTACAAAGTAACTAGTAAGATGGCATGGATATCACAGCTCTTTTCTTATTTTATAGTTTAGTTCAATTCATTGCTGTCTTCCTAAAACACTGTAAGCAATTTGTGGGCATGTACTGTCTATTGTTCATAATTTGCTAAATTGATATTGCAAGACTAATTTAAATATAGGAATTCAGGGATGAGAGATATAAATGTGGTTAGTAAAGTGGATTTAAATCATCCACACTCCTTTGGACCAATGGAAAGCATCACTGAAAAGTATCTTCTCCATTCTCTTAATTCACTGTTGATATTTATTAACAGAATCCACAATGTGACATCAAGTAAAGACAAAGTCCTTCTCAAAGAACTTGCTTTCTGTGGCTATTTTAATAAAATAATCAAACAAATGAATAACATACAGAAAGCATGAGCATAGTTGATAAATTGAAAGGTCAGTGTGATTGGAGCCCAGATATCAAAGGGAAGGTTGAGGCACCTGGCACTCAAGAGATTTAAGGAGGGATTGAACTACACAAGGTTGTCTGCAAGGATGTTGGTCTTTAACACTACGAGTTTTGGAAAGGCATGGAAATATTTTAATAAAGCAAATGTCATGAAGAGATTTGAATTTTGAGGAATTGGGGGTGCTAGGGTATTCGCTGGGAGACCAGTTGGAGGTCTGTCTTCTTGGAGCTGAGTGGTGACCATGGGGATGGGAAAAATAACACTACTTGTGGGATAAAATTAACTGTACTCACTGTATGGCAGGTTATGGGCACTGAGGAAGAGAGAGGATATCAAAGACATTTCAACCTTTCAGCACCTACCTAGTGTTTTTCTTGCCTATTATATTATTTCAGAGAGGATAAATAATTTGGGTGTTCAAGTAAATCTGCCTTAAAATTTTCTGGTAACTAAAATTCTTAATACTTTTCATGATAAAAATCTAGGATTTTTGCAAGGCAAGGGATATTCCAGTTGCATGAACATCAAGTTGGGGGTAGGTGGGGATAAAGGGACAGCCATGGGGCTGAAAGAGTCCATTCTAGTAGCGGAAGCTCCTGGGTTTAAAAATACACCATGTTAAGTGGTGTTGTGCCAAGGACGAACCTACACACTATACTGAGGAATCTTTTACTCTGTTTGGCCTGTTTGGGCTTCCCATTGGCAGCTGCACTCAGCCCCATAAGTGAAAAGGTATCTTCTGAACAATGAAGATGAGTTTACGGTAACCAGAGTTAAACTAATGGAAAGCACTGAAGTGATCCGCAGGAAACTCAGGAAAGGTTAAAATAGCCTCCATTTTTATGTTGCTGTACAGTAGTGAGTAATGTTAATTGAAATCCCCTTGTGAGATTCTAAGAGATTTTTCCACAGGCTTCTGTACTGAATAAAAAGGAAACAATGGCTTGTGGTAAAGTTAATTCAAGCTGAGATACATTAACTGCACCACATTATCGGTTGCTAAGAGTGCCGTTAACACACATCACCCACTGTGTGTATTTGTGAATTAGGAGGTTTCCTTGTTAATGGCAATGAGACACTTGGTTTGAAAATACCAAGCACTGTGAATGCTGACATCATTTTTGAAAGAAGCACAAATTATGATGTGCCTTTTGACACAGCCCTGTTTTCACTACTATTTTATTTTATTTTTTTGGACTGTTTGCTGTTATTTTCATTGTTTGTTCTTACTTTGCGTGTGTGTGGTGTTGGCGGGAGAATCATTCTGAATAGAGTCACACCATGAAAGCACATGCAATCAAGCATACTAACCCAGTTTGAACTTTCTAAAATAACAGCTGCTTATTATAGAACAGAAATATATCAGCTGAGTAATCAAGAAATTCAAGTTCAGGTCCTGGCTCTGGCTGTGCCTATACAGGTGTGCCTGGGATGGGATAGGAAAGAGAAGCAATATTTATGAGAATCTTATAATGTGCCAAGAAATGGGTTTGGCATTACGTTTCCTTTAAATTGTTATTTTTTTAACTCTGTGACCTTTATACTATTTTTCTCTGCTTTTTGGAATTGAGGAATCTGTGGCTCAGAAAACTAACTGATCTATAAAATAAGAGTGTTATAGGCTAGGTGAATTCTTTGGCCCCTTCAACATAGAACATTCATACAGACATACTCTCACCCCTCCACTCACCCCTAATAACACAGACACCTTCACTCAAAAAGTTAAAGAAAACAATAACTATTACATAACTTCATATTTTTAAATCACTTTTTTAAGAGTTAGGAAGTATATTTTATTCGACTTGGAGAGATCTTTTAAAATAAAAAGTAATCTTTAATTATAGTTTTTATTTATTTATTTATTTATATTGTTTAATTTATTGGGGTGACATCGGTTAGCAAAAACTACATAGGTTTCAAATGTACAATTCTACTGTGCATCACCTATGTGTTGTGTTATGTGTTCACCACCAGTTCTCTTTCCATCACCATGTATTTGACTCCTCCTCCCTCCTCCCTCAGGTAACCACTAAACTATTGACTGTGTTGGTGAGCTTTTGTTTCTTTGTTGCTTCCAGTTTTATATTCCACATGTGATTGAAGTCATATGGTTCTTGGTTTTTTTCTGTCTGGCTTATTTTGCTTAGCATGATTGTAGGGACCTCATATGAAAAAAAAAATTACACTATTTTTATTTGTTTAATTAATCCCCTACTTATAAACACAGGCTACACATCAATGTTATTCTACCCGATAGTCCTTACACTTGATCAAACACCAAAAATTATAGCACTTAAAAGCAATAATTCAAAACTATGCTACTGACATTTTCACACTACATTTGCTTCATTCCAAAAGTGGACCCAGGGTATGAATAGAAATGTAATTCTTCACCAATTACATGGAAACAAATGACAGTACAATTACATGATTAAAAATGAATTTTATGTATGCTTTCTCATGCATGAAATCTACATACTTCCTGCTTGGTTTGTAAATAGGCTCTGAAGTATTCTTCCAAATGTATAATAATTTTCATTGGTGAATTTCTCATAAAATTACAATTATGAGTGAAAAAAAATGAGCTTCCCAGCTCTAAGCTAGAAATAGAGGGGAAGCAACATGAAAGAAATTCAGATAATGTGTTTTCAATTGGCCAAACTCTGTAAATGACTGTGTCAACTACATAGATTTATGAAGCCCCTGGTACAATAGGAGTATCTATTTAATTCACTCATGGATTAAAGGGAAAAAAAGTACAATAAAGGGAATCCTGGCTCACAAATACATCACTGAGAATACTTTGCACTATTATTAATTAAACATTTAGAACATGGTAAAAATTAAAAACTTTCTTTTCTGTTCTGGGCATAATTTCAGAAGGTTTTTATTTTTTATAGGTAAAGAAAAACAAAAACTTTTCTAGGAGATTTTATCTAAGAAAAACAATACTATTAATAAAAGTTAATAGCAAAAGAAGCTTATAAAATACAGAAAAAATTAGACTATAGAAAATTCTCAACATTCCATAGCATTTCACTTCACTTCTTGTGCTTATCACTTGTGCCAGAGACACAAGTGAGACCTCTGTTCTTTTCTTCCTGGGCACTGAGGTAAGCCACGTATTTCAAGTTCTCTTGGTCTTAGGTTCGGCCACATTATAGTTGATAAAACACGAGCAGAGTAATATGTGCCCTTCAGGCCTGGTTCTTAATCGCCCACAAATCCCACCCACCCTCCCTGCCCCAGCTCCACCCCTACTTCTATGAATGACCTGTTGTCTCTTCCCCCTGTCCCTTTTTTGTTTCCTTTTTACTGGCTGGACATCAGGAGAAATTAGACGCTATGTTTTGAAAAAGCCAGAGCCTTTGTCACTTGGGTACCTCAATACTAAAGTGGATGTGAGCCGTACATCAGACAATCTAGAATTATCTTGAATTGCCTATGTGAGAAATTCCTTTTGTATTGTGCTTAAGCGATTACAATTTGGGGTTTTTAATTTCAAGTAGTTAGTATAATGAACTAATAATTAGTATATGTCACTGATTCTCGATTAAAGTATGAAGGACACATAGAAAATGTAGTCTAACGTTAGAACATCTTAAGAAAACAATGAATAAACAACTAGATACATACGTGCACAATGAATAAATAAATAATTTGTCAATAGAATTGGAAAATAAAATCATTGTCCAGACAATACATATTTTCTTAAGTTTCCACCGGATGACCAAACCCAAAAGAATACTCAGGAGCCTGTCAGACTGTTCAAAATATACAGAAAGTGTGGCTGTTCATAAACTATCTAGTCAGAGGACTAATTAAAAAAGCGATGACACACTCATTCGGTTTATCCTTATTTACAGAGATGGAAGCGCAAACGATTCTGAAGCAATCCAAACTGAGAGGACTTTGCTTAAAGCCTCAGTATTTGGCCTACTCTCCATGATTCAAAAGAAAAATAATACAGCAAACAATGATTTTTTTCTTCTTACTTTAGACCATCTTGGGTTTGTTTACTTGTTTTGATCTGCTTTGGTCACTGTCACTGCTTATTAGCACTCCACGAAAATTGGTTAAGAAGGGGAATCTCAACATCTACACTCACGAGTATTGATATGCAAAGCTGGTGTTAGTCCCGTCATCTCTACTACTTTGCCGGTACGGCCACTCAATGTCAATCATGTTTCAACTACATCACGCTGAGACAGGAATTAGCATTTGAAAAATGGAAGCAGCCTCAGAAGCAGCAGACACTAGTCTGCATTTACTGAGTGCTGGCAACAGAAATAAACCTGAAGATGGCAGTTTCAAGGCAACGTTCAATCCATTTGTTGCTGTAAAGAAACCATCCCCAGTATCAAGAATCCAGTACTGCAAAAACTGAAAAACATTCATTAACTAAAATCAATGCTTTCCTTTTCTTCCAAACAATATTGTTTGCTTTAGGAAAGTGCTGAAATTTTCTGCCATTCACCAAAATGTATCTTCATCCTTAGTCAAATATAAACATTTTGTGAAAAGTCTTGCCTTAATGATCATTTTAATTATTGTTTTCTTAGAGATTCACGGACCTCAGACAAAACTATTTTCAAAGTTCTATTTTAAATGTACCACTTTTTCAAACTAGTATTGAATTTATTGTTTTTTATGAATCAAAATGTTATAGTATTGCTGCGTATAGTCTTTGTGTTATAGTTACGCTGTTAGCATAATTGTGTCTATATGAGCATATCATATGTTAGCTTACATTTTTGTTGAATACGTATTATATGCAAGACACTGTGTTAGGTGCTGAGGATATAAAGATAATGTGATTATAAATGGTTTCCTTACATGAAAATAAACAACACAAACATAAACAAACTGAGGTGCAACCATATGGTTCACGGAAGGATCTTATACATGAGAGTCAGATTCACATTTAAAAAGAGGGTCACTATACTATAATTTGTGAAATGTATTGAGATATTTATGTCTAAGAAGTCTACTTGGACACTAAGTACCTTATCTGACTCTAGAAAGGAAATACCTAAGAAGGTGCAACTTCAGTAATATTAAGACAATATTTTCAAGTGTTTTATGTAACTTTTAGTCATCCATAAAATATTTTCCTTTTAAATTGTTTGATTGACTGTCAATTAAAAATTGGAATTTTATTAAATGTCACTGGTTTCTACCATATTTGCAAATCATATTTGTTTTTTTTGATTTGTGATTGGTAATCTGAGGCCAAGACATCCTTCATTGTCATGAATAATCAAAACCAAATTTATTTAACAGAGATTAAAGATGAGTATAAAAGTTTGTTCTTAAAGTTTCTAAGCTTTCTTCAAAGATATTTGCAATAGCATTTGTAAGTTAGACATTGGCATTAGAACTGACAAATCTTTATAAAAGTTAATAACGTTTTCATTCCTTATATAAAACAAAATATCAAATAAAAGTAATCAATATTTTGTAAATGGAAAACTCTTTGGTAATTAAAGTAATATGTTTATTGAATATACAATGAGGCAAAACAGTCTCTTCAAAAAATGGTTTGGAAAATCTGGATAAAGAAAGCAACTAGATCATTTTCTTATGCCACATACAATAAACTCAAATGAATTCAAGGCTTAAATGTAAGATCCAACACCATAAAACTCCTAGAAGAAAACAAAGCCAGTAAACTCTTTGATGTAACTCTTACTAATATATTTTTGGGTATGTCTACTCCGGCAAGTAAAACAAAAGAAAAAATAAGCAAGTAGGACTACATCAAACTAAAGAGTTTTTGCACAGTAAAGGAAACAATCAACAAAATGAAAACACAACCTGTTGAATGGGAGAAGATATTCACTAATGATGCATCCAATAAGGGGTTAATATTCAAAGTATATAAGAAACTCAAAGTATATAATAAACCTTAACACCAAAAAGACAAGTAATCTAATTTAAAAATGGACAGAGGACTGGAATAGACATTTCTCCAAAGTGGATATACAGATGGCTGATTGACATATGAAAAGATGCTCAATATCACTAATCATCAGAGAAATGCAAATTAAAACCACCATGAGATATCACTTCACACCTGTCACAATGGCTATCATAAAAAAATCAACAAACACCAAAAGTTGAAGAAGATGTGGAGAAAAGGGAAAATTTGTGTGGTGTTGATGGGATTGTAAATTAATGCAGCCACTATGGAAAACAGCATGCAGGGTCCTCAAAAAATTAAAAATGGAGCTACCATATGACCTAGCAAGCCTAGTTCTGGGTATTTTTCTGAAGAAATCCAATATACTTATTTAAAAAAATATATATGCACCCCTATGTTCACTGCAACATTATTTACAATAGTCAAGATACTTAAGCAATCTAAGTGTCCATCAATAGACAAATGGAAAAAGAAGTAGTACATATCGACAATAGAATATTACTCAGCCCCCAAAAGTTAATATTTTCATTTGCAACAACATGGATAAAACTCAAGGGCATTATGCTAAGTAAATAAGTCAAACAGAGAAAGACAAATACCATATGATTTCATTTATATGAGGAATCTAAAAAACAAAATAAATGAGCAAATAAAACAGAAAAAACTCCCTGATACGAGGATATTTTGATAGTTGCCGGATGAGAGGAACTTGGGATGGATGAGTGAAAAGAGGGAAGGGATTACAATGTACAGAATTCTAGTTATAAAAATAGTCACAGCATTGAAAATACAGTCAATAGTATTGTAATAACTATGTCTGGTACCAGGTAGGTACTAGACTTATCAGGGTTATCACTTGGTAGATTATAAAATGCCTAATCACTATGTACAGCTGAAACTAATGTAAAAATGTATTAGATAAAACTGCAAATTATTGCACTCAATCCTATATGCACATAAAAATCAACAGGGGGTATTTAAAAAATACCCATGTTGAATTCATTGTTGTACTCTTGCAATTCGAAGACTTTTAATTTTTCCAAAATAAAAGTTTAAGTTAAAAAGTAATATGCTTATTTAAGAGATAAAAATATTGGTGGAATTTAGATTAAGCCTGAATTCCATCTCTGAATTCTAATCCAGCTCAGTCACTTTAAGTTATTTTAAGGAAGTTTGGAAAACTTTTAAATGTTTGCATTGGTAAATGAGGGAGTTAGATTGGCTTCTTTGGTGATTTCCAATGATAAAATTCTGTGATTCAAAAATACCTTATCACACGGCAGGGGGCTCTTTGATATTTAGTGACAATTTGAATGTGAGACCCCTTTCTGAGATCCGGGACACCAGATATGGCTTTCTTTCTGTAGACACAACCCCAGGGCATGGAATTAAAGACATGATGACGATTCTACATTTTCAGAAACTGAAGTAAAGATTCTTGTTCTCATTGCACATTAAAATTTGTCTGCTTATCACTCTTTTCAGGATTTCTCCTTTTTGACAGTTCCAGGAGACAGGTAAGAATGGTCCCTCTTCTCTGGATCTTAAATTGTCAGAATTAATGGGGAATCACAGCCTTGGAATGCCACATACAGTTTCATGTTAGCAGTGTACAAAAACTGTCCCATGAATATAATTCTGGACTTGGGAATGAAACTATATTTATTTGACTTTCTTATTGAAGAAATGTGAGTATTAAAAAGAATACAGGTTTGGAGTTAGACAGATCTAGGTTCAATTACTATTTCTGCTGCATACTGGCTCTGTTTAAATGATTCAAGCTCTGGTCATTGGAAATGAGTTTGCATTAGGCAAAATATGCAAAGTGTCTGATATGTAAATGTAAATGTTAATGCCCTCATCCTGTTTGTTAATCTCCTTTCCTCTCCCCTGTTTTCTCACTCTACCTATTTTCAGGAAAAAAAAGTATGTGCTATTAAATATAATCTTTAACTACTATTAGGTGTTAGAGTAGGGTTATGATAATCCCTCTCTCATCAACTTTTCCTTCTGAATTTTATGTCTAAGAAAGCATACACCTAGGAACTATTGCCAATTAATGAAAAAATCTAATTAATTAAAGATGGGGCAGATTTTAATACCTAACAATTCAGGAATTGGTTAGCAAATACACTGTCGTCCCGTGATTAGTCCAGGAAGGCCAAACAAGTTTTTCATTTACTCTTCTTTCAACTTGTAATTACCTTACACATTTAATTTTTTACCTCTTTACAAATATGTGGTGAGGGCAGATGGCGCTACAAGGGATTAGAAAGAATATGATAGTTTTGTTTTAACTATATAACCCTCTAAGGAAACATACCCAGTGACTATTCTATTCTCCACCCCTTTAAATTAACAACATGAGCCTTGGCTAGGAGTTAGGAAGAATCATTTCTCTATCCCTTCCAAAGCAAAATTAAGAAGGGGAAGAAACAGTCCACTCCTCATCTTTACTTGTTCAACTTTTGAAATAGTTTTACATTGATAATTGTAACCTGTATGCCAGGAGTCAAGAAAGTACACTTTTGTTATAGCAAAGTTTTTATACCAACGGTACAGAAATTTAAATTTTGTAATTTGAGAAGTTAAAATGAAACACAGCTGATGTATTAAGTTTTGTAATGCATAATGAATTAGAAAGAAGAACCCCTTAGTAAACAGAAAGAAACCATTCTTCAAAACCTAAATCATTTCCACTAGCACAAGGATGATCACATGCCATGTGGATTTTTAAAAAAATTTAATAGTCACTACCTTTGTTTATGAAATTAAGCAATTAATGTTTCATATAGAATTTTAGTGTACTTGCTATAGGTGTTAACTGAAAACAGTTAGAAAGGCAAAAAGTACTTGATTTAGTATTTAATAATTTGAACTTATTCTAAGTATAAATGAGAATAACAGCAGCCCTAGTTTATCTACTGTATTAACACTTCTATGGCTGGATTAATAGAGAAGATTCTCAGTGACTTTGCCTCCAGTGCATGAAAACCAGTACTCTTTTGTGGCTCCAATTTTTTGTTTGTTTGTTTTTTGCAATGAGGCAAAATTATTTAGTAATTAAGAGTCAGGCTCTAAAACCAGAATATCAGGTTTTCCCAAATTTTACTACATACTGACTTTGTAACAATGGTAAGTCATTTTTCTGTCACTGCCTCCTGTTTCTCACCTTAAAATGTAATAAAAGTATAAATATGATAGTCTTGTGAGAATTCAATGAATTAATATACAGAAAGTGCTGGGAATAATGCCTGGAAATATGATGTGTACTAAGTATGGTAATTCTATAATTAACCAAATTGCTTTGAAATCTACTCTTAATGAATCCCATTGATACATTTCTTTTTTTTTCTTAGTAGAAAATAAGTGTTAAAAGTGCAAAGTTTTGTCTGTGCTGCTATATCATCAGAATCATGAGTTTAGAAATAGCTTACTCATGTGTTAAAAAATATATATGCTAAATAAGGTAAATAAGTAAACTCACTTTTTAAAGCACTTTAAAATCATGGGGAGTTATTGCTTAAGTAATAATAATTTAATAGCAATTAAATTAAATTATTTACAACAATTTTTATGACTACAAGCTTTCACTGCATTGTTCAATAGAAACCCCACAGGGACTTCACAGGTGGTTATTACTGTATTCTCATTTTATTTATTTACTTTTAATTTTATTAAATTTATTGGGGTGGCATTGGTTAACACAATCATATAGGATACAAGTGGACAATTCAATAACACCTCATCTGCATATTGCATTGTGTGTTCACCACTCAAGGTCAAGTCTCCTTCTGTCACCATATATTTGACCTCCTTACCCTTTTCTACCTCTCCCCACCCTCTTTTCCCATGGGTAATCACCATACTGTTGTCTGTATCTATGAGCTTTGTTTGTTGGTTTGTCTTATTATTTCCACTTTAGGTATGAGAAAGTTGATATCCAAAAAGATGACATATAAGCTGTTCAAGATCACCTACTAAATACTGGAGCTAGGATTTATGCCCAAGTCTAGTGTGACTTATAGACAGAATGTGATTTTGCTCTCATTGACAGGGAATATATCCATTTTTAGATTTCCACAGAAAACTTTATGCTGTATAATGTAACAATTGAGTTGAATTTAGGAATTAGAAGTTGTCATTTCAAAATATAAAGTTTAAAACATTTTCAGAAATGAATCTTTCAGTTTTATCTCAATGCATTCTGCAAAAGGGATTTAAGATGACATCATATGAACAAGCAGCCAACCCCTTACATTTGAGGAAAGAAAATGTCATTGATTTTCATCCTGGTTGAAGGTCATTTCGAAATAAGTTGGTACATAGCTCATAAACATGCAATAAAAATCAACCAAACAATCACAAGGCCAGGTTGAAATTATCCCACAGTCAAAACTTTTGATAAGAAACTACAGTCTGCTCTCACATATAGAGTAGGAATTAATTATTTGTGCCTAATGAGAATACAAATCAAGTAATATTCATCTATTTACAAATATAATAAAAATTTATGCATCAAAGAAATATGGTTTTTTTCTAGTATTTCCAAGAATGGAAATTTAAACCCAAATAAAATATGTGATATTCTGGAGCCAAATTGATAATGATATACTTTTTAAAAGTTTATATTTACTTCATCTCATAGAAAGAGAGTTTATAGGTGATAAAAATTAGTCACCATAAAGAGGTAAAAATAGACTGAAAAATAACCACGATCAGATATGTCTGTCTAATGGATTATTGCCTAATGCATTGCATCAAATTCCTTTAAGTATTTTATTTATTTTATTTTTTATTTAAAAATTTGCACCAACTAATAGATATTTAACACTTCTCTTAAAATGGATTTGTTTTATTAGAAAAATAAAACAAATCTTTTCTGCAGGTCTCTTATAAACAAAATTCTCAAGTCCAGTCTACTCTGTTGTGCCAAGTAAACTTTATTATTTTCTATGTGTGGCACAATGTAAAAAGCTTGGAGAAGCCCTGACCAAGAGAATTTGTGAAGGCCCCTGGTCTGTAGGCGTTGAGTATGGGATCAATGAAAGTTGTGTTTTCTTTGGCTGGAACGATGGTGTGAGTAACACAGCCAGCTTACGTTGGAGTAACAGTAAGAGTCCCACGGTAAGTAATGCTGTATTCTGATAAAGCACATCTGAATGCATTTTAGATAGAAAAAAGATAGAGATAGACAGACAGCTAGATAGATATAGATAGATATAAAAAATAGAGATAAATAGAGAGGAAGACATATAAGTATATTCTCAATAAACATTCATGTGCCACAAGTTCATTTTATTCCATTTCCTAAAATTCATGTTCAACTCTTTGAGGACATGCAGCCATCTGAAGCACCACCACCCACAAAATACCAACCCAACCAGTACATTTCACCCCTTGTGATGGAGTCTATGGGCCAGTTATTTCACTTCACTTTATTTTACATTGCTGCTGGTTTGTATCTAGTTATATTAAGTCACCCTCTGTAGCCAAATAAACTCCACATGGTCCAAGGCCTAAATATTGGCTCTCTAGTCTAAAGAATGGGAGATATGATCTCTAATTGTATTTGTGCATGGAATACATTGCACCTAATTTCCTAAGTTACTAAATATTGGTAACTGCTAACTTCTTTGCTGAGACCTTTCCTCATCAGATATGCCATAACAAGTGAATTAGACACTTGAAGTAAGATAAGCTAAGGAGCTACATAACAAGGGTAATTTTTCTGTCTCTCTTCCTTAAACAGTTTATCTTATTTCTCAAGGTGATTCTTCATCAGGTACTGGTGATACTTATGGACACTTACAGTGAGAGTTAAGAAGTAAAATGAAACTATTCAAAATAGGACAAAGAACAAAATTGACTTAAGTTCTCTAGGGTGTGCTTTACCCAAGAATGGACAAATCTGTTAGACTTCAGTTCAATTATCTTCAAGTACATATTAATGATGCCAACTGAACTGTTCAGAAACTCTGTAACTAAGGATATAAAGAAGTCACATGGAGACCAATAGGAAGGGCAGAGATACCAAACTAGTTGACTCCAAACCCACAGATCGTGAATTTGAACACCAGAAGGGACACCTCAGTGAAGGAGGTCCCACTGGAAGAGGAAGGGGATCCTAGCCTCACAACAGGTTCCCCAACCCAGGGATCCTGTGCGGGGAAGATGAGTTCCCACAACAGCTGGCAGTGAAAATCAGTGAGGACTGTCTGCCTCACTGAAATGTAAGGCAGCTAGAAACCCAGGCGCCTTCTTAAAGGGCCTGCACACAGACTCACTTGTAAACACTCACTTGGTCTCTGGTGGAGGATCAGCAACTGGAGAGGTGCCAGAGATCCACAAGGAAAGACTGAGTGGTGTGGCTTTGGGAGAGGACTGGAGAGAGAGCAGCTATTATCTCTGTGTGGAACCTGCTTCTCTATAGCCTACAGGAAGGCGCCATTTTTCTGTTGAGCCCCCACCAAAGGGCTAAATCTGAAACCACATTGGTCTGGAAAACTTTGCGCATGCACACCACGTTTGTGATGCCCTGGGTCCTCACCCCACACAGCTAGTACCGCATCACCTGGGGCACTCTCAGCTACTAAATGGCCTGACCCGCCCCACAAGCTATGGAAGTGGGTGGCCTGCGGCAGCCTGGGAAACTTTTGGTGGTGACCAGTGAGTCACAACCTGTGCCACAGCCTCTGTTGGGTAACTCTTGAGGGCCCAAGGTGAATGGGGGTTGGCCATGGTGTACTTATGAAACATGCATTTTAGAAGAAGAGCCATACCGTAAGCACATAAGTGAATAATAAAATGATACGTAGTGATGAGTGGTATGGAGGAAAATGAATTAGTGGGCATGGAAGAAAGTGACAGATTGAGAGAGCACAGGGACTCAGTTTAGAGAAAGTAGACCAGGAAAAGGTCTTTCAGTGGCATTTGAACAGACATGATGAAAGGAGGAGTGAGACATAGGGTGAAGGCAGCATGAATGAGAAAGTTTGCCCTCTACCTTTCTTAGAGTCCTTGGCCTGTGAATCAAATTGATAACAGACAGATTAACAAGAGAAACGAAAACAGTATTAATTACGTATTTATGCATTGGAATTCACAAAGAAAAAATTAAGGCTTATGTACCATCTTAGACTGAACGAAGGAAAAGGGGGTTTTGGAATTCTGAGTACAGGAAGCAAGTTATGGGACTGTGACCGGGAAAAATACAGTAAATAAGAGTTGTTTAGTAAGTTTCGTTCCGCAGTTTTCAGTCAGTGCCTTCCCATTAATAAGAGTTGTTAAGAGTCCTCTTCTTGCTATGGGAAAGGTAGACACCTGTCCAAAGAGAAACGTCCTTTATAAAGGTAGACTTCCTTTTCACAAAGAAAACCTGTGCCTCGTACAGGCACTCAGTAACCGAGTTCCGTTCCTACGCCTAAGGAGTTCAGCAGATTGGTCGGTAAGCGAGGAGCTTAAAGGCAGATGTATTGTGCTGTGTGGTGGCGCCATAGGGTCTGTGGTTCTCAGTAGATATCACGTGACACCACACTGGTAATCGAACTATGTAGTCCGTGTGATTGCCAACTCTTTGTGTAGTGACTACGAAGCACTGAGAAATGAGATAAAGACTGAGAAGGGGATTCCCTGTGCTGGAGAACTAGTCGTAAGTTGAAGCAGTCATTAAGCATGTAGGTCGTTAAGTGAGATGTGTCCGTATGTAAAGGTTTTTGTTGTTTGCTCATTCTCAAATAATTCATATGCCAAAGTTATATTTTAAAGTTACATATTCTGGTACACTTTATTGTAATATTACCTTGCAAAGAACCTCATCCAAGATTTGTTTGTATTTTGGTGGATACATACTACTTGGAGAATTCAGCATTACAGATGCTACCAATATGCAAATAAATCCAATTCTGCTCTTTTTTCAAATTGGTCTCTAAAATTATAAACCAACCTTATTCATTTTACTTTATTAAGTGTTATTAAATATAAAATCAGCTTGAAAAAGGAAAAACCTAAAATAATTGCCAAAATACCAGAAATCTTGAGAATGGCTGGAAAGAAAGGACAAGAGATTAGTCAGTAAAAAGCGAAAATACCTTGCTATGAGATAATATGAAATATTTTAGGATGAAGCACCTAAACTTTTTTCTGACTTCTCACTTTATCTACCCAATCAGCTAGGACTAAAGTGCCCCGAATGCGTGAAAGTATCAATTCCTCCCAGATCTCCTGCCATTGTGTGGCTCAGCAGGTGCATTTTTAAAGGTAAAATGTTCAGTTGTCATTAACAATTGTGGAGATCTGTGACCATGGTGAGTGCTCTCTTTGTTCCCTCTGGAACTTTCTCTGACAGCTTTTCAATTCTCACTAGTAAAATTGAATCTATCTTTTCCAACTGCTCATCATTGGGTAATTGCATTCCTATTTGGGTAATTATCTCCTTAATGAGAAAATTACAGCTCTTCTCAATTTCTGCCATATTTCGGAGAACCAATTTACTTAGTTCAGTAATAGTAAAGGTCAACTACCTAGAAATATTTACCTTGTTAAAATCTTAGATCAGTTTCAGACTAATTCACCTGATTTTTGACTAAACCCAATCTCCTTCTAGAAACACTTTACCTAATCATCCCTGACCAAATGTTTATTGTCTTTATTTTCAAATTCTGGAGAAATATTCTTTGGATAGTCATGAAAGAGATAATTTATTTCCCTTGGTTCTAGGTTTTAAAGAATGGCTTCTATTTTGACACAGAAATTGTACTTTCCTCTTTAGTAACTTGGTAACTTTGAGGATAGAAAGAAGATGTAAAGCCGTTGTGTCCTTGCATTGCTTCTTTGCAAATGCGGCTGAGGACCTAATCATTTTGCAAACAGGTAAGTTGTGAAAAACATAGAACAGAACTTGTGCTCTCAGAATTTCAAAAAATTTTATATAGTTTTTACCACATGAAATATAGTTACATTAATAGTAAAAATGTTTATTGTATATCATAGTGCTACATTTCAAATGATGGTACATACTTTGTTATCAGAGAAATTCATTAAAACTGTAAGGGTGACTCTATATTTTCTATTTTCAGCATTTAACACTAAGTTTAGTTCAGATCAAAAATGTAATTTAGCTTAAAACTTCTAAAAGTTTTTTTTTCTTTCTTTGCTCCCCTCCCTACCTGCCGACTTTAAGGACTCTATGTATATTGGTTTCAATGAAACTGTTTACTCAAAACTGTTTGCATATTGGCTTTAAGGACCCTGTTTTCTCAAAACTGCAAGTACAGTAAATCTGTTTATCACCCATGACAATGACTTGAAAGAAACTTTTTCAACATTTTCATAAGATCCCCCCTTATCCCTGAAACAACCCAGACTCTGGGAAGGGTCTCTTTTTCTGTTTCAGATTACAGTGCCTGAGAATTACTGGACCACCTCCCCCTTTCCTTTGCTCTGCCCCTTCTTACATGTCTATGAAACCTTTCGGCCTTGCTATAATCAAAGCGATGGCCTTTGGACAGGAGTCCATCATCTTCCCAGAATGCCACCATTTTGAATAAACCTGTTATTTTGTTTGCTTTTTCCACCCCCCTTGTCTCCTGATTATGCATTATTGAGCAGTGAGCAGTCAGACCTTAACCCGATAACAAAATCAGCCAATTCCTTTTGAAATACGATGTAGAATTTTTCAGATAAATACAGAATATTTAAACATTCTTACAGATGGCACAAACTAAAGTACCTGTTGTCCTTAAGCCCTTAAATACGCCTCCCTCATCCCCTGGATCAGGGAGTTCAGGCTTTGGAGCCATACCTTTCCAGTTCTGCTCACTCAGTGATCTGCAAACGAAGAGATTGCAGTTTGTCTGCTGCAGGCGCCAGTGTTGAGGGTTGGGCTCTCCTGGCACTGGAGATGCACTGTTTCTCTTTGACAATCCTTGATTACTATTAAAGTTGCAGTCCTTTTCATACTGTCTGTCATTAATGATGTTTGCCCTTCTCTGTCATGGCTATTTTATTTTATTGGCTTGTCATCTTTTTCTTAGGACTTTTAAGAGTTATTTCTCAATTCTAGTCTTTTCCAAAATGTACAGAGAATATTTTTCTAGTCTGTGATTTGTTTTGATTTGACTCAAGAAACACAAGTAACATTTGGAATCTATGTTTAAAGAAATAAAAGTAGTTATTGAAATTTTACTAGTAATAAGAGAACACAAAAATGACTAGGACAATATTGAAAAAACAGAGAACAGAAATGAACTCAAATCTTAAAAAAGAAAAATAAGCATTTTAAAATAAACACTCACTGAATGTTAATCCACAGTGTAAACTCAAATAAAAAGAAAATTAGTGACCCTGTCATTCAATCTAAAGAAAATACAAAGAATATTAGTACAGAGATGGACAATAATAAAGAGAAGAAGAGACACAAAGATTAGCTAGGAATTAGAGTTCTTTAAGAAAGAAAATAACATGGCGAGAAGGTAACATTTAAAGGGCTAGTGATGAGCCTTTCCAAAATTAACCTATTTCCCTTGTAGAAAAAAGGAAGCACAGCCCGCAGCCGAGTTCATCTGACATAAACAGTCTCTTTGAGGCTGAACCAAATCTGACCTGCTTTCCATGTGAAAATAAAATATAAAAACTGTTCTTGGAGTTATTTCTATACAGAACTTGTCTCTAATCCTGGTGTAACAGAAATGCATATGATGATCAGTATTTAATAATGTTTTTCACGCATAGGATGCTGCGTTTTCTATGATTGGACATTTTCAGTGATTGAGAATTCCTGTATTTTGTAGTGAAAATACCACTACTAAACACGATGATATGAATAGAGTGAGGTCATTTGTTTTCGAAGACTATCAATATACTAGAGCAATACAAAAATAATAATAAAAGCCAGATATTTCATGGCCAACTTTGGGGGTAAGGTTAGGACTGCTTGCAACTTATCTCAGGGTAAACGTTGGAACTGCAAAAGCCACTGCGCAGTATTCCCAGGGCAAACCGGAAATGGGTTAAAGGCATGAGTCCTTAAAATCTAGCATACGTCGTTAGGAATGGTTAATCCTGTGGCTGACAGATCTTGGTAACATTTTAAAATGTTGAAAACTCATGAGAACCACATGATTTTAGAACGGCGTGGGAGCTTAGAAATTACAGAGTTCCAAACTCTGACTCCATTGATTGTCAGAGATATTGTGGCACATCTTTAGGTCTACTCAACTCAACTATTCAGAGCAAGGGTGGTGTGGCTTCAGCAGCTTTCATTTACAATAGCTCCAACATATATCGTGTCTCCTGGAGCTACTCAATGCATTGCTTAGGCATTGCTCAAAAGGAATGCCCAGGGTCATCCCTTCAGGTTTTAAAAGCATAGCCCGAGCAATAACTTAGGGTGTTATTTCATTCAACTAAATTGTCTTCTTTATTTTTTTTTTATTTTTATAAGACTTTATTTGAGCCAAACTGACGTAGGTTGGAGAACAAGATCTCAAATGCTCCCCTACTAAATTGTCTTCTGAAAGGTCATAAATACCAAACAGACATAGTTGTTAGAAGACTGTATGGTTAAAACGTCATTCTTAGTGTGACAAGGGATAATTTCAAAAGGAAAAAAAATCATAATTTATTTTCATCCTTCTTACTCTCACTGTGTCCATTAAAGCCTTATTTGACGCTGATTTTATACCATAGATTTAAGTCTCTAGGTGCTAGGTGGGAAAAACCAAGCATATAGGTGGAAAACCATCAGTGCTATTGATTGGGTCATCTAGTCCCAGAGAATTATTCAATGTATTATTTCTGAGCTCTGTCTCCAAGACCTGTCCCATGGAGGTATCTTCATTCCTTCAGAAAAGGATGAAATTCTGCCTGAGTTTCAGCAGACATGATATTTTGTTGTTTTTTCAATAACTGAGAAATCAAAGAGACAAATTACTAACAAAAATAAAAAAAGAAAGAAAAGAGCAATGTAATTCTGCAACTGGTGGCAGAGGTTAGAAAGGCATGGAGAAGTGACCATTTTTCTTCTGACTTTGTCTGATATATCTCCATGATTGCTTTGTATAAAGTTTTCGATCTCTACTTTGCTATAGATCTTGTTCAGAAGATACAAAGATAAATCATTTTTGGTCTCCATTGTAGGGCTCTGTCATGCCTAAGTGTCACCAAGTTTCTTAAACCTGATTTTTCTTCCCTAGATGTACAATAGACAATTATATAAAAGGAGACATCAATTATATGATTTAAGAGCTCAGCTATAGCCACTAAATATCAGATTTGTTCACTTTTGGGTATTATTGATGGAAAAGGAGGAGGTGATCTTACCCTTGTGTTTAAACTATTTCTCTGTTTTAAACACCTTATGCAACGTGAAAAACCTTCGTATTCTGTCAAGGCCTTAAGAAATAGTACTTTGTCACCCAACTCCAGTATTGAAGTTCAAATTAAAACTAGTTAAATCAGAAGGAGGGACAGAGTTCCTTTATCCTTTGTACTCTGTAACTTTGAACTTGAAACCAAATGCAGTTGCCTGATGTCTGCTTGCTGTGAGGTAACCTCAAAGGCAAAGTCTTTCAAATGACTGGTTTTCCAGGTTACTTCTTAATGGTACTGCCTAACTTCTTATACCCCTGCCTATGGCCTTTGTAAAACTGGTTTAATGAGTGTATCCTCTAATTGCCCCCTGAAGTGACTCCTCATCTAGAACATTAAGGATTTTAAGAGGTTAGTGAACCTTTTGAACTAAGATCTGTCCTTGAATTGTGAATGTGCATATCCTACTCCATATATTATTTATGTACTTCTAATGGGATGTTAATTCCTGATGTAAACCTTTAAAAAATTGTTTTCATTGTTGAAGAGCAAAAAAGCATGCTATTTTTTCTAGGTTGTGTGTTTTCTCTTTCCATTCCTTTATGTTATTTTGCCTTTATAACTCTCACCTCCTGGCTTTATAGAACAAACAAGCAGACAGGCAGACAGTGAAAAATATTTATTCAGTATCCACTAAGAATAATTAAAACACTGAAACTGACTACAAAGAAAAGAAATAGAATAATAATATAGTGATGGGATGGTCAGGGCACTATTTCAGGTGGGAAATTTATTGAAGGCTTTTCTGAGAAAACTGATATTTAAACAAAGTTCTGTCGACATAAGAAACACTCAAACATGCAGAGAATTTTTATTTGAGTCTAGTGAAGAGTTCCTTTGAGCCAAACGGATAACATATGCCTGGGAGCAAGATCTCAAATGCGGTTTGCAGTTTCTTTTATGCATTTGAGATTAAAGAGGGACTTAAAGATTACATGAAGGTGTGAGAAAGTGAGACAGGGATTGGATTACAGAATAATTAAGATGATGTGCTCTCTTGAAGGTGGTCCCCTTTAGAAGGAGGGGTCTGAAAAGAGGCACTTCAAGGGTCAGTTAAGCTGTTAACTTAGATGCACAGAAACAATGGGCATTAAGGCAAAGAGAAAACTTTCACTAAAGAAGTGATGTCCCTGGGGCATGGCTACCCCCCATAACCTGCCCAGTTAGGAATTTATGATCAGATCACCCTGTGAGGTTACTTTCCATACAACCATGTTTTTTCATCCACAGTTCTAACTGACGGGAAAGAGACAGTCATATAAAAATCTAACATGAAAAGAAGAAACAAAGTGTTAGAAAAATCAGAGAGGTTTAGATATTCCAGTATCTTTAAGACAATGGTGAAAAATATGGGATTTCATTCTATTTCATTACATTCTATTTTACTGGGAAATAATAAAAACCTTTAACAAAGAGGTGAGTCATATTTTAGAAAGTGTGATTACTTTCTGAACAAAGGTAGGGCGTGGGAGAAGAGGGAGGGGCTGGTAGAGGAGGGAGGGGACCAATTACATGGTAATGGAAAGAGAACTCACACTGGGTGGTGAGCATATAATGCAACACATGGACCTTGCACTGTAGAATTGTACACCTGGAACCTACGTAATTCTTGTTAACCAATGTCACCCCAATAAGTCTAACAATAAGAAAAAAAAGTGACTACTGTCGAAGAGAAACAAAGCTGGACAGTAGTTAAAGCAGTAAAGACAGATTTTATTCAATAACTACTGCAATTGGAGAAAGAGACTTCTGCAGTAAGAGAACTGAGCTTCATTCCAAATACAGCAAAGACAACTGTGGATTTATAGCCAACACGCCAAGTGAGAAGGTCCGTGGATGCAAACTTACTAAATAGGTAAAACTAAGATCCATAAAACAGGAGGAACTGGCTTCAAGTTGAGCTTTCTGTTCCAGCGAACCCCTCTAAGGCATTCTCTCTTCCCCAAGTTTTCTCAAGAGGACACATAAAGAGTAGGGAGATTCTTACTGCATTGGCCTAAAGGGAATTCTGGCTAAAGACATGTCAATGACTTAGACATCTAGGGTAGGAGATGAAGAACTGAATCAGATATTAAGAGTTATCAGAGAGCAAGGGTGGGAGATTTTTGCCAAACTGATATTTGCTAAAATTGATTTCAACAGTCAAGGACAAGACCCAAGGATGAGACTTAGGCTAAAAGAGGGCCCAGGAGAGCTTGTCCAAAGTTTGGCCAAGGAGAAAGTCTTTATTACCACCTCTGTGTATAGAATGCATTCTAAGGGGGATAAAAACTCAAGACAGAAAAACCTATTAGGAGTCTCTTGTACATAGGGGAGAGATAATAGCAACTTTAGCAAAGAAAAATGTAAAGACATGAGAGTGTAATTTTTAGAGTAAAACTGACTGAACTTAGCATCAGAAAAGAGGGAATCCAGGGAGATAATGCAGTCTCCTCGGCTTTTAGGCTGAGCAACCCGGTGGAAATAGTGTCAATTACAAAGACGAATAGACTTGCCGAGAAATGTCAGGTGTTGGGTGTACAGGTCGATCAATAGTCCTTTTTGGCCAGGTTCTATCTGAGATACTGCCCAACAACTCAATTAGATGTTAAATGGATAGTTAAGTTTGGAGCTGAAGGGTTAGAGCAGGGCTGGGGCTATAGAAAGAGGAGCCTTCAACAGAGATAGGGTTTAAAAGCCATGGGACTGAATAGAATCAATTGAGTCACAGAGAAAGTGGTGAGGTCTCCTCTGTTCTTCTCTCATAAACAATCAAGAAAATACTTAGAAGCCCTCACAGTAAATATTTGGATGTAATCACCATGTGGGAAATAAATGTGATTAGAAAAATCTCCTGGGCTGGTACGTACTCTACGATTAACCAGGGTATACTCTCTATTTTACAAGAGGAAAAACAGAGAAGACAACTAATGCCCTGAATATTTACTCTGCCATGACTGGTGATACATTTTCCTCAAAATCATTTCATTTCATTGTCTCCATGAAGTAGCTGTAGTTTTCATTTTAGAGAGGAGGTAAACCAAGCCTTAAAAGTAAGTATGACAACTTGCTGATAATACAGCAAGGTGAGGGTTAGAACTCACAACGGTCTGGTTACAAAGCTTGTGCACAGCTCCTTGAAGAAAAATCTCTTCATCTTGTACAGATGGGAATAAATTAATACTGTCCCCCGTATATCAAATGGAAACTCTCACAGTGAACTGTCCCCTGGATTATAAGTAGCTAGAACTAAGATCCATAAAACAGAAGGGACTGGCTTGAAGGTGTGCTTTTCATTCCCAAGAACCCCTCTAAGGAATTCTATGGTCCCCAAGTCTCCCCAGTGTGACCACATCAAATGGGAGGTGATGTGGGAAAGTGGAGAGTTTACTATCATTTAAGATCTCCTCCTGGATACATATACGTCCTTCCAAATTAATGATGACTTTGGTTATTTGAAATAAAATGCCTTATTTCACTGCTTCATGGCTCACTGCCTGCGCATTAAGGAGCTATACAATGGGCATTTGTTTTATCAGAGTTTGTGAGACCATGGCCCGTCAGCAAGGCCTCCCTCCCTCAGAGGTGTACAGGACTGACATTTACTTTAGATTCCTAATCAATTGATAGTTTATATAATTGACTTCTATTCCCCAGATTTGCTTTCTGATTGAAAGTATCCAAACTTGCTGCATCTCTGTCATTCCACTGTGAGTCAATAAGCATTTCTTCAAACAACACAGCTTGAAGAGTGTGTGGGGAAGGATGGGAAGCTAACTAAATAATACATACACATTTTTCTTTTCAATCTCATTTATTAGTTGCTTTGATATTGTGTTAACACTGCCACTGGATGAGATTTTCATTTTATATTTGTATTCTTAAACATTCCACTAGTATTTTTATTTTTTTTTCTTTGAGAGAATGTTTAAATTCTACAGTCTTTGAATATATAATACAATATTATTAACTATAGGCATCAGACCTTAACTCACCTTAGACCTGAAAGTTTGTACCCTTTTAGCAACCTCTCCCTATTTCCCCCACCTCTTGAGGCAATCCCTTTCTACTCTGTTTCTATGAGTTTTGAACATTTTTTAGATTCCACATGAGTGATACCATGCAATGTATTTCTTAATCCATGCCACCAAATAGATAATAACTTAAGTAAGATGATTTATTTAAAGTGTCTAGAGTAATGTGAAGACAAAATTAATGGTAGGAGTGGATCACAAGCAAAATTGGTACAGGGCTCAAGGCAAGACCATAATAGTAAGTGCAAGAGTCCGATAGCAGAAGTACACTCGGCAGTTTAAAGCAACAGCAAAAGCAATGATATAGTTGGGGCAGATTTAGGGATAGAAGAGTAGTAGATATATTTGGAATAGTATTCAGGGGCACATGATGAATGAGTAGACTTTTAGTGCATGGTAAATTGGTAAATAATTTGAGTTTTGTTTTAATTGTGATAAGAGGCAATTGGAGGAATTTGATTAGATGCGTGACAAGAATTGTGTTATGGCTCATTTAAGTGACTGCTACTTAACTACTAAATAATCAATATGAGTAAATATATATACCAATTTATCAGTAATAGATACAGATAGGTATGTGTGTGTATACATATATACACATACACACACATATATACATACATATATATTGTGTGTTTATATATATTTATATATAATTTATATATATTATATATAATATATATAATATATAATATATATAATATATATATGAGGTTGGACAATTAATTTCACGAACTCACCTTAGAAAGTTATGCACTGATGCCAGCACCTAGTCCACCCTTCAAAATAGTTTTGGAACTCTTTTCTGGAATGGCCATCAGAGCTGTCATTGTGCCCCAAATCTGACAGTTCAGTTCACAAACTTGCCTCAGTGAGCTTATGTTGGCAGCACTGTACAAACAACTCAGTAAGGTGTCATTTGTACCGTGCTACCATAAGTGCACAGAGCTTTCATTATGCCAAGAGCCATATAGCAAAACATAATTACTTGCAATTAATAGCTTCCTATACTGTCATTTTAGGACTCAATCATGGGTTATATGTCTGAGGACAATCTGAGTAAGACCCTCAATACTGTCCTCAAATTAATTAATATGTAGGCTTATGCATTTTAACTAATCATCTTGGCCTATTGTTTTCCATCAAAATGTGTACAGCTCAAAAACAATACATAATTTCCCTAGAGAATCATTCATTGTGTAAATAATGAGACACATGGTAATTGTATCTACTAATAAATTCCCAGAGTCCTGAATGTGGGGATAACAGGAATGGCCTGAAAAACAAACAAACAAACAAAAAATGACAACAACGAAAACCTTAGCAATTCATGCAATGGAGACACCAAGATATCCTAGAGTACTTAGGAAGAGCTTCATGGAGGTGAGGAGATGGTGTAAATAATTGAGGGGAACATTCTCTAACCCTCAAACATTATCTACTTTAATTTTCTCCATATCTTACCCACATCTCACTTCATTTTAGTTAAAAAGTTCACATTTATTTTGATTTAAATAAAATTTATTTAGCAAGTATGAGTTATAACAATATGAACTATAAGCATATGGAACACTTAATAAATTGCTCCGTGGAAATATTAAATTTCATGAAATCAAGTGAATTGAAAAGATCAGAATCGAAGATCCTGCTATTTAGTTGGGTGTGTGCTTGGAAGGTATGTTTGATGAACTACTATCATTTTATATAGTATTTTAAATAAAAATGATTAAGTCCTCTTTCATGGGTTAGTTAAAAAAGATAAAATTATTTCTCAGGAACCTGAGCATAGGGACCATGCCTACCTACCACTCGAGGAAAGAAGGTTGTATTTCTCTTATTTTCTTTTAGATTAGAGATATTATTTTAGAAACTACACTGCTTTTGTGTTATCATTTTTAATAAACTTTCATTCCAAAGATAGCAGCAGGCTAGTCAGAAGGGAAGTGAATCAGTGAAAACTAGCAAAATGTTATATATGTAATATATATTAAGCAAAACATCATATTTGATGAATTGTTAACTGAGTGGAGGAAATTACTAATAATTAAGCACCAGGACATTTTGGTATTGTATCTTGCGTAATCATGAGGTTAATATTAAAATCCACACATGGGAGGAAAAGAAGCAGAGGCTGGTAGAGCTGGCACTTGGACGCAGCACCATCTGAACCTGAACTTTGTCAATGTTGCCACGTTGCTCCGTGGCTGCACACAGGTGTGTGACTTGGGCAAGTTATCCAACACGTGTGCTGTAACATTCCTTTCTGTAAACTGGAAATAAAACCACTGCTTATCTCTTATAGAAGTTTTGAGGATAAACTGGACTTAATATGTATAAAATCCTTGGAATTATGCATGAAATTTGAAAGCATTCAGTAGCAGCTATTATTACTCTTCATTTATAAGTGATAATGCAAATTCAGCACATATCTATGAAAGACCCTAAATTTCCCTCTCTCTCCTCCTTTCTTTCCTTCCTCTTATTTTGTTGAAATATGCTAATATCCAATATATTTTATTAATAACTGCAACTCCATTTCACACACTGTACTGCTAGTTTTTACATAATTTTTCCCCCACAAAAATTTCTATGGTAGTATCTTTGGAGAGTATGCCTTGGAGCCACTGCGTTCCAATATACTGTGATTACCTGAAGTAGCTATTGCTACTTTTGATATTTCATAGAAAAGAAAGCCTCAATGATGCCAAAGACTGTATTTGAGTTTACACAATTAACAAGTGGTAGATCCATGTTTACTGAGAGAGGTATCAAGATAAAATAAGCCTCAAGCCATTCACATTGTTGTACTTGTCACAGATAAATCTTGCCTGCTTTTATTAGATTGTCAATGTCTTAGAATTCAGGACAATTTCTCATTTTTGCTTATGTCTTTACTGTTTAAAACACAATGCAGTTCCCAAAATGGAATTCTCTCTCTCTTTGTCTCTCCACACACTCACACACACACATGCACATATACATAAATACACACTACATACATATATATATGCACATATATATACATATATATATATATCTAAATTAGTTATTATAATACTGTGATTTATAATAGGAAATATATTATTTGTTCTTCTTCCAGTTTCTGGCACAAAGCTCCCCAAAATCCTCAGCATTTTCTAAGTGTTGCGAGTGATCAAGGTGCCTTCTGTGATGTTAATCAAGTGACTAATGGAAAACCTTAAGGATGGGGTTTTGTTGCCAGTAGGAGCCACACATGGGATTAAAGGATTGGAATGTTTAGTCCTCAATCCCTGATTTCCAGGAAGGGGAGGAAGGCCTGAGGTTAAATCGATGGCTAATGGTCAATGATTTAGTCATTCATGACTACTGAACATATGCCATCATAAAAACCCAAAAGGACAATTTTTGACCTTCCTTTTTTTGGAGGGGGGGCACTTTCACCACACTGGGAAACCAGATATGTGCCACTGTGCTGGGCCCCAAGCTCCATGAGGATAGAAGGTCCTTCCCTCAAAATCTCACCCTGTGTATAATCTATTTTCATCTGACTATTGATTTGCATGCTATCGTATGATAATCTAGTGAGTAAACAGATTTTCCTGAGTTCCTTTGAGCCATTCTAGCAAAATTAATCCAAGGAAGGAATCCAGGAAACCTCTCATCTATTATACCCAGTGGTTCAGAACTACACGTAACAACTAAGATATGTAATCGCCGTCCTGAGTTAGAGAGGATTGTTGGAACCTCTGATTTATAGCCAGTAGGTCAGAAGCACAGGTAACAACTGGGCTTTTGACTGGCATCTAAATTGGAGGGAGGTCTTCTGGGACTGAGCCTTTTACCTGTGGAATGTGATTCTATCTCTGGATAGATAGTGTCAGAACTGAATTAAATTCTTGGATACCGAGCTGGTGTTGTGGGATGAATTACTTGTTGATGTGGTGAATCCTAGACACACACACACATACACACACTGGAAATGGGTTTGAAAACACCTTTCAGTTATGTATAGTATTTTTATACACAGCCAAGGGTTTTCTATCTACACTGGACAAATAAGACTCTCAAAACTTTCTGGACAAATGTGATGTTATGTAATCAAATCCATAACACTTTAAAAGTTGCAAAATAAAATAGGGTTTTTCTTTACACATACATAATAGATTTTTTTTCTTCAAGTTAAGTGAGTTTATTGAGAAGTAGTTTACACAAAAGTAGTCCAGTTCACGTTAGGCTGTCAAAAATAGTGGAAATGGTAAAACCCATGTTTGTATCCTCAGTGGGAGTAAGGTCAGAGATGAGCTATGGCAGATAAAACTGAAGCAATTTTATGTTCTAGTTTAACTCTCCAAGAAATATGTGGACGCAGGAAGTGCACAGCCCAAGGGCATCCCTACAGTCTAGCCTAGTGGTAAATCACAACGTGATTCAACCTTTCCATGACTGGATGTTTATATATTGACAAAGTCTGGTTAATGGGATCATCAAGGTCACCCACAAAAAGGGAGAATACTTGCACAAAAGGGCAGTCTAAGGTAGATGGATATTTAATGATTGTAAACAATGATTGTTGGCCAATTGCACACATGTGTAATCCTGGGTTCTTTAGTATCATCTGGCAGAGACATGTCTTTTTACACACATCTTACGCTTAACTCCCACAACATTATCGATTGTCCCTAATTCACTACGAATAGCTTTGGGAATAGCTAATGAAAAATGGCACAGTACTAAAAATCATTCTTGCCCTTTAAGAAAAAGATGACTTGTAAATGTAATATTTGTTAAACCTTGATTGTTTAAATGACAATAAACCATATGTTGAGTGTTTACTTTGGTATGATAAGATCAAATATCTAAAGCAAAAAGTATTGGTCCAATTCATCAGAATTTTTTTTCTCCTAGCATAACATGTGCAGGAAGCATCTCACTTAAAAAAATTAAATGAGGTTTCTGTAAAGAAGACTTCTGTTCTGTGTCTGAAGATTCAGCGTGTCTCGTGTCTCAGTCTATTAACATACATATTAATGTAGACGAGTAATAATAGGATTTATTAAGTACAAATAAACTGTTTAAGTATACATCTGTAAAATAGCTGTAGTAGATGTCTTCGCCTATAGTTCACGACAATTTAATGTATGACCAGTCACGTTGTTCGTGGTTGCTGGAGATCTTAGCTCTGTTTACTAGTAAGAATGACTTAATGCCACGTGGCCTTGTCAGTTCTTCTCTACTCTCCCTCCTCCCATGTCCCAGGAAGAAATCAGGTAATTAAAAAATATATATTCTGCCCAACGCATTGTAGCAAACGGGTCTGGGAGATTATGTCTCTGAAGTTGTCAGTTCTGAGACTTTTCTATGGAATGACCTCACGAAGCAAATACCATTGTAATCACTTCTCACAAGAGGACATGTGAGGTTAAGGGTGGCACTGAGCCTGCTGTTCTGTAGTTACACTAATGCCAAAGTAAGAAAGAGCAGGCCTGCACAGAGCCATGTACAAAGGGCATTGGAGAAAAGAAAGCATTTCCTGAAAATGGGTAAAGGTTTACCAGGGCAAGCTGTTCTGAAAAAAACTTTTGCTAGAATTCTCTACGTATAGGAATAATTCTTGCAGTTAGCGCTGTTACGGAAGGATATGTCTAATATCCAAACAGTCCAAGAATGGCAAACGAAGTGTAGAGGTGAAGCGTCTTTCATCAGCTCTCACCAATATGGAAAAGCAAAGAAAAGGAAGAAAAGGTAGCTCAGGGAGATTCACGAGGGTCCTCCTGGCTGTCTGGTACCTCCACAGTCCTCTAAACATAAAAACGTAAGTATGTTATTTTCAAAAGGCAAGTCAGGTTATTTGTGTAGGTGCTTCTGCATACATGGGTATATACATATTCATGCTTGTAATTGTATTTTATTTTTATATTTGCAACAAATATTATATAAATATTTAAGGAAACGTCAGCATTACAACTAAGAGGCTGGCTTCAGCAGGTCACAATTAATGTAAATATTTTACAAACTGTTGATTCACCTCATTAATGATCAGAAAATCCTTTTCTGTTTTAAATTGGGCTTCTCATTATCTGAGTGAACGAAGATGGGAGTTTTTGCTGAATTGGGCAAATTGAGTGGTAGCTTTGCGATTTGAACAAATTTCCATTAGCTTCTAGAAAAAAAATTACAAAATTGATTTTCACCTCTGAACTGAGAGAGGACGTGAAAAATTTCCCAGAGATAGAAGGAAAAAAAGGAAGATTGTAGGTTGTGCACATAATGCTGAAAATCACTTCAGGATATTTAATGTGGAATATAATCTAATCAAGCCCTAATGGAAGCTATGAAGTCTCTGATACATGTAATAAGTTTCTCATACATTTTTGTATTGTCTATGATATCTGCCCTTAAACAGGGATAAAAGGGGATAAGTATCACCAAGGGTATATTTAGTTTGAAGCTGGAATGTCCAAACCACTTAAATGTTTCTTCAAGCAAGATTTCAATCCTCCCAGACCAATCTTCCAACACAAGTTTCATGATTATAAAGACATTTAATAAGCACCATTTGATGATGATTAACTTCCCAAATTACTAGCTAATTAATCTGCTGTGAATTTCATTGGTGAATTCAGCCCTCCAAGTCAGAAGCTAGCAGTGTGGGCAGTCTCAAATTAATTTCTCTTCAAAGACTAGAAGGCTAGAAAAATCCTATTAATTTATGCTAAATATAATTGGTTAGAGAAAAACATTTTGATAATATACATACTATCATGTCCTTTAAGAAAAAATTTAGTACTATATAGTCAAGCTGCCAAATTGAGTCTGCTTTGCATGGAATCTACAACCAAAGCTGATCTTTAAGTAAATATTATGGGCTTAGAGATCCAAGTTAGAAGTTTTGCAATTTGGCCCTGCAATGTGTTTTTGAAATAAATATCAGTTCAGCTGGGAAGAGCCTGCAATATAATCCTCTAGGAAATCAACATGAACAAAGTAGTTGTTTAAAATCTCACGTGTTAGGAAGGGCCAAAATAGGTCCTTAATAATATGTATGAGATTAGATTAATGGTTTAGTCTCCCATCAGGAAAACTATACTTAACAAAACACAAATAACTACCACGTGAGTGAACAGCACACCACAGGCCAGGCATATTATTTGTACTTTATAAAACCTTTTGGATATTATGGAAAACATTTTATAAATGAAAAAATCAGACAACATATGAGTTAACAGCACACAATTATAGAGCTACAATTTAAAACCATGTGTGTGTTAACTCTAAGACCTAAAATTTCTAAACTCCATCTTACTCCTTCAAAAACAGAACAGAACAAGACAAAATACAGCAAGCCAAATAAAAATAAATGCACATGCACATGCCTCTGTAAACACTACAGGAAGTTTGTCTACAAATTCTAGCTTCTGCCACTCAGTATGTTGATCTAAAAATCAGCAAAATGTAAATGCTTTCAAGTTATTTCATAGTGTTTGTTTTTGTTTTTGTTTTGTCACCGATATTGGTTTAAAATGTTAAACTAGGAGTTAGAGAAGCAGAATTAAGAAGAAAATCCTGGATGAAAATACCTTTTTATAGTTGATTTCCCATAGAACACATGAATTTTAAGTGAAAAAGAACAAGTTTATTATTGGAAGCAATAAGACATATAGAGAAGAAATTATATTCTCTGCCCTGTACTTGCAAATTACTAATGGGTCCCCTTTATTGGCTCGAAAACTACTGTGGTATCCTATTACCAAACTATGAGCAAGCTCAATTATTTAGTTTGAGGAAGAAATAGAGATGGTATTCCTTAAGCACTGTTCAAAGAGCTTATCCCGTTGTTTGGTAAATACTGTAAACCTTGAATAAACTTCCACTTCCTTCCTGACCTGAAACTCCCTTACCATGTCCCTCTGAGTTTCTTTTGAGCTGAGTGAATGGAGAGAGGTATTTCTATATTGGACAAATTTTATGAAACCTTTATGAAACGTTTTCCTTATTTTTTTTTTAATTCGTTTTTGGTATTGTTGTGAACACTCTTCTCTAAATACCTACTAGAAACTGGTGGCGAATTCTATTCTATTGGAACGGGTGTCAGAGCAACCTGAACATAACTTTTTACTATTCAAGCAGAATTCATTTAATAAGCTTTTCATTTATGTTATGGACAGTTGTTGAGAAGGGTGATACAAATACAAATAAGAGAAAACGTATACCTGCCAATATTGGTTATTGTCTACAGCTATTTACCTGTCTTCCTTGCTGGACTTTGCATTGGCACATCCAACCCACTACTATAGAACTCAGGAGAGTAACCTCCATCCATGCTCCATGGGTAAAGAATGCATGCTTAAGTTTAAGTTTAAGACCATCAATGTGGTTCCATTTGATTTACTGATTATGAGTATTTGGCCCAGTTGTGGCTACTATAACATATGGGGAATTCAGTAGAAATACTTCTAGAAGATTTTCATTATAAAAAACCAGAAATCAAAGGAAGAAAGGAAGGAAGGAAGGAAAGGAAGACAGATGTCACCACTCTTTTCCAATCTTAATGTGATACACACCCTTTCCTGGAAATACTAAGGGAGTTTTACATTTCTAAATTCATCTAAAGTCTACTCTGATTCACTGTACTTAAGGGCAATTAATCAGAAATAAGATGATAAATAAATAGATATAATAGATAATGTCTTTAAAATATCTTAATGTCTAAAGAACATTTTATAATCAATTAATTATGCACATATCAATTATAAAGGAGATCCAGATCTCAAAGATCAACACAAAGTAAACTTCCATTACCATTATTAAGATAACGTCACCAAAAAAGATGATTGAGTTATAATTTTCAGTCTTTCAAGGTACAATTATATAGGTAAATGAATTACAGAATATTCCACATGGAAATTAGTTTTAAATACTTCAAATCAAGGAAAACCAGGTGGGAATCATAAACAGATGCGTATCTCAAGTATTCAAAATAAAATTGAATCTCAAAATCACTTTTGAAAATATTTTTGTACTTTGATTTGTATATGTTATTTTTGAGATAAATACAGTCAACTTAAAGAAGCAAATTGAACACTTTGCCCAAGTGGTCACTGTTTTAATTGACTCTTAGCAGGTTGGAGAGAACTTTATCTTATAATTGCTTTTAAAGAGAAAAAGCTATTTTGTCAATAAACACTGCAACTGAACTTTAGGAAGATGGCAGACAGGGCACATAAAAATAATTCTTGTGTCTCTTAAAGTGCCTAGAAATGAAAGAACACATTTTTAAGAAATAGTTCATAATAGTTTAAAAAACAAACAAAAAAGTGTACACTCAGGGAAAATTAAACAGATACCAAAAATGAAAACAAAGAGCCCTTGAAGATATGAAGTAGGTAGATCTAGTCAACCATAAGAACAGAAAGTCTCAAATACCTACCAAAGAATCACTATTAAGATACTCCAATTTCAAAAGCTATAAATACAAAGAGCAGTATAAGAATCTGTGACAACCTCAGAGGGATCATTAGAGAATGACACATGGTAGATAAGCTTCTCTTTCTTCTTTTGTTTGTGCTCTGCTTTGAGTCACCAAGACCTTGATCCACCCATGAAAGCATCCAAGAGTTGGGGGGGTTTGAAGTAAAGAGATGATGAGGTGCCCCTATTTCAAATTTTTCAATATCCACAACAAATGCAACTATTGAAAACTTCCTGGCAGCCCAGTGATTCCCCACAATTACTAGAAATAAATTCCTAAAATAAAAAAGCCACTCTTTGGCTTCAGTCTCTAGATCTTGCCCAAGTTCCTCTAGTCAAGGTTAACCCCAGAACAAATTGGGATGGGGGTGATGCAAAGGCAGAATCTGGGTGATCTCAGTTAGATTAGCACATGGAAACGTATTCCCCAAAGGAGCTTGGGAAACAAGAGCGGAAAGCACGTTTTTTGCCAAATTCCAGTTTATAATAAATAATAAATACACAAGTAAGTGCACATGTAAAATATTTTTCTTTCAAAATGAAAGAGACTCATTTTGCTTCTTGAGGAAAACAGTCTTACAATTTAGGTTACTTATTTATCAAATAGAATTCCAAATAAGAAAATACATATTGCATGTTACTATACATTGAAAGACACAGACACGCAACAGAGATAGGCTTTTAAGTGTTCTCCCTATGCAGTCCTTTCATGAACACATTACCATATCAGGTGGAAAATAAGTGGCTTATGGGTTGTACATTCTTTCTCACTAATCTACCCTGAAAGCCTAAGAGAAGGAAAAGCATGTGATCAGGTTTTGTGAGTTTGCCCAGACCTGTTCACTACCACAGGAAAAGCAAGCAGATTAAATTGACACCCCAAATTCTAAGCACTTTATTCAAGAGAAAAAAAGAACACACACACATACACACACACACACACACACACACACACACACGTGCACATACACCCACACATGCACGCGTGTGCACACACACACGTGCACATATATTCTGCTCCATGTTAGGCAGAATAATATCCCCTAAAGATGCCCATGTTCAAATCACTGGAGTATTTTTATACGTTAGGAGAAGTAAGATTGCAGATGAAATTTAAGGTTCCTAATCAACAAACTATAGCATGGGGTGATTATCCTAGATCCTCCGGGCAGGCCCAAGGTAACCATAAAGTTCTTTAATAATGGAAGAGAGGGCAGAAGTGGAGGTGGGAGTGACCCAATGAGGCAAAACCTCCACCTGTCGTCATTGACTTTGAAGATGGAGAAAGAGGAACGTGAGTCAAACAGTGCTCAAGTCCTAGAGTTATGTGCACTTAGCCGAATAATGTGTGTGAGGGGGGAGAAGCTAAAATAAAGGGTGATGGTCATTCTTTTTGGAAGAAAAATCAAGAATAAATGCGCAGAAGCTCAAGCATGAAACATATATAGGACTGGTGAAAATAAGGTGCAATGTCTCAGGAATGTATCACTCAGTTAAATAAAATTGTTTCAGCAAAAAGTAAATAATCCACGTGGAGGAGAAACAGTATGAGGACATGAGCATCCCCTGATCCTGCCGGACCGCTACTGGACACTGGGGCTAGATCCAGTTAGAGCCAGGTCAGCACCGAGATCGCTTCCTGCAAACCCCCCCGGAGATGGCCCGACCCGTCCCCTGGGCCCCAGGCCTGCTTCTTCCTGGAGCAGGCCCTCGCCCTGCCCGGGGCAACTCGAAAGCACAGAGTAGTTAGTTGCTTCATCACTGCTGGTTGAAAGAATCGAGTAAGTAGTGATGGATAGGAATTGTAGAAGCTTACGAACTGTAGACAATGATAGAATCTTCACAGTTTAAGAAGCGTAAAAGGCCATCTGAACCCAACTTTTAATAAATGCAAGAACTCCAACTGTAATACAATATAATACTGTTATTAAACACAGTCATGTTTTATGAGACTCATTATTTCAAAAGGTGAGGAAACCCTTCAACTTTGAAAACCTGTAATTCTCAGAATGTTCTTCCTTACGTTGTGCTGAAATATGATCTTTTATATAGTACACCTATTTACAGAGTTTAGAATAACCACAAAATACATTCAGTGTAGCTTCTACACCAAACATTGAAACATGAACTTGCACAGAATATGAAGAGATTTATATAACTAAATCAAATCTCTTCAACTTTAATATAATGAGACTATAGTAAACTACTGCGATCTGCAAAACATGATGTAATTGTCTGAAGAGATGCAATATTCACACACACATACATAAATACATTTTCCCCTCATCTTTAGGTTAAATATTAAACTCAACATCACCTGACCAAGACAGTATAATTTAGATGCAAAATATCTTGGCTCACTGAAACCAATATAATTTACTCACACCAATAGAAGTAATTGCTGAAAAGGAAGATTTATTATTCAGTCAATCCAATATTTTATAAACACAAACCAATATACAGTGAAAATCAATTTATTATACTATATAAAGCATTTCATGTGGGAACCAATTTATAATAAGCCAAAGAGTTAGCGCCAACCACATTTTCAAAAAGCTTGATATAATGGTCACATAAATTTCTTGCAAAAAAATTAAGACTTGGCGTTCTAGATAAATATCACAGAGACACTGTACTTCTTTTTTTCTACTGCCATCAAATATCAAGGAAGTCAAAGATTTGCAAAAATTAAGTTTCTTTTTTTCATTGTGAATATAGAAGAGAGGAATCATTAACAAAACTGAACTCTTTTAAAAGTTTAAGAATGCTTTAAATTTGATAAGTAGTGGAACTCACTATGAAATAGCAGCTGTAGAACCATTTTTGCTGACTTAAATTTTATTTAAGGAAACAATTTAGCAGCATGGATTTTGCAAACAACATCACATATATCCAATTCACATTTTAGATTTGCTATATAACCAAAGGAGCACTTGCAAAAGTAATAAAGCCTATGCAATTTGAAATGGGTAGGTGTGTTCAAAACATTTCAATTATTCTCTTGATGACTCTAAGAGACATGGGCTGAAACTGATTTTAAGTATGCAAAATGAGACATTTAGAGGCAGTCACAGAGTCCTTTCTCACACAATCTCATCTTTTCTGTCCTTTACACATGAATAATTATGCGCAGAGGTTTCTAGGGATTTTCTAGTAAGACAGAAAAATCAGACAGTGAACATTACAGGACAGCTTTCCAAATTCACTTCAGTATGATTGAACTAACTCATATTCATTAAGATTCATTAAGGTGTATCCATTTACTGCTGATGAGATAACTAAAAATAATAGTACTAGCAATCATGGTGGCAAGACATTGAACAAAAGTATCTTTCAGGATTTCCTCTAAAACTAATGACAAGACCATTTATTCTCAGACTCATGAACATAGATTATGCCTGACTAACCCTACTTTTAATACACTCAATTTATATCCAACGTGAGTCATATTTTAAAATTTAAATCAGTCATAACTTCTAGATCATCTACATTTTATCTGGTGACATGGGCAGATACTTCCTTTTCAAATGATAATTTATTTTATAAAAGTAAGGTTCTCACTGTTCCTTATTTAAGGTTTATTAAATTAATTAAACAAGAGGGCCATGATTAGACTGACGGGCTGTAATGCCATGGTGACCTGCATAATCAACCCAAAATCTAAGCCAGTAAATGCCTCAAGGGTATGAAATTGAAACCTAAGAACAACCAATCACAAACAGCCAACTAGGTTGTTTAAGCTACATCGGATCAATAATTTCCTTACGTGGCTTCTGATGTTCTCTATGGAAGTCTCTCCCAGCTCCTGTCTCTGGAGAACTCCTAAACACTTCCAGTGTGGTGCTGCCCAGCTGGAATCGATTTTGCTCAAAAATCTCTTGAAATTTTTTTATACGTCTCATTTTATCTTTTAACAGGCATTACTCTCATACTTTCAGTTTAAAATGTTTTTATATAGTTTCTTGGCCAGTCAAAATTCTGGTCATTTTCTCTTTCTCTAGCACTGAACTTTATTTTCTTTCTTATGCCTACCATTTCAAACTGTGAAACCACAGAATTTTAAGTTTGGAAAGAGCATCTAAGAGCTCAAATGCATCCCTTAATTTGAGGATGTTTAAAGTGAGGACAGGGGTGATAAATTATTCAGCCTATCCTCAACGAGCTATAAGATCATGTTTTCACACTATGACATTCCCCATATATAAAAAAATTTTTTAAAGATTACTTTTTGAACTCCATTTGCCAGACACCTTTCTAAGAACTTCATATTCAATATTTTATTTTATTTAATAAAAAACAACAAATGTATGAGTTAAGTTACATTATTTTTGCTATCATTTCAAGTAAGGAAGCTCCTTCAGCTAGGAAGTGTATTAATTAAAAGTTCATTATGTTTATAATGGTAATTTGTTAATCCAGATCTATAAGTCTTCCTTTTTTTCCACATTGATCTGAGCATGCAATATAGATGCAAAAAAATTATAACTCAGCATAGCTCTCAGTCCTGGCCTATATTTCCTCATCTTTTCAACTTCTCTACCTCATTTTCTATTTTTAGGTCCTAGTTTTTGTTAGGGAAAACAAACAAAGGAACAGGTAAACAGGAACAATGTCAAGAAAACACACCTTTGGATATATATGAATAAATGAGAATTAATTGAAACGCTGACTTCCAGGAGGGGTCACTGAAGAAGTCAAGTCTTAGCTAACTTTAAAGTGAGGCTAAAGATAATGAGATACTGTGCAAGCATTTGGAAGACAAAGTAACAGCCTCCATCAGCAAGGTGACCTCTAGCACACAAAGTAACTTTGTGAGTGTTAGAAACAGTGCTCAATTTAGGTAGCTATATAAAAGAAGTCCTCTCTAGGCAGACGGCTTGGTCAGTTACAACTAGTCCCTTCTTCCAAGCCAATGGCAGCTCTGTGCTGAGAATCATAATTTGCCAAGCAAGCCTGCCCCTGGATTCCAGCTGCCACTTCTACCCAACTGACCAGGTGCCCTTGAAAGGATAACAATTTGTACAAATTGATGGGGAAGGCCTGAGGCTCAGGAGTGTAGTAAAAACAATTATACCTCCAATGCAAATAGGTCTATCAGTTAATCTCTGATAGATTTATAAAAGCACCCCAAAAGCACCCCGTTTGGATGATGAGCTTCTTGTTTCCTCTTTGTCCTGCTCTAGTGGAAGGAACACCTGAACTTGACAGAGTAGTACAAGATGATCAGAGATAAGGGAGGAGGGGTACAATCTTATATAAAAGGGCAAGTTTTAATTTTTACTTTATGATGATGATAATGATGACGGCTAATGCTACCAGAGGAGGAATTCAATTATGTCTCAGGTTGACATACGTAGTTGACTTGTTTAATGATCACTTTGCCATGGCAGGTATCATAAACTTTTTTTCTCTCTCCTATGAGCTCCATGGAGGCAGGTATTTTATCCGTTGTGCTCACTACTGTATCTCTGACATATCATCGTACTTAGAAATATTTGTAGAATGATCGAATGCATATGAATGGAATATGTAAATATAATTGGGGCGGCTAAAAAATATATTACGCAGTGTCTCAGTCTGTTTGGGCTGCTATAACAAAATACCACAGACTGGGTGGCTTATAAACAACAAAAATTTATCTCTCACAGTTGTGGATGTCGGTAATTCAAAGTCAGGTTGCTAGTGTGGTTGGGTTCTAGTGGAGACCACCTTCTGGCTTGAGCTCACCTGGTGCAAGGGGCTAGGGAGCTTTGTGGGGTCCCTTTTATAGGAACACCAACCCCATTCATGCGGGCTCTGCCCTTGTGACTTCATTGCCTCCCAAAGACCTTATCTCCTAACGTACAGTTTCGGCAGAAACACATTGATATCACAATAGTGGGGAATGCTTTTTCCTGTAAAATAAAATTGAGTGCTTGAAAACAATTTAATAATTAACCTTACCCCCAACATTTCTGTGCCTTACGCTTATTCTGTTTTTTTAAATACTCATTCTAAATATTTCTAATGGGGCAAAGAATGCATACAGGAATAAAAATAAACTACACTTGTGGAAATGTATTTGAAGATTAACTAAACAATTTCAATACGAAGAGATATATAGTGTAAAACAGGAAAGTAGCCAAATTTCAAAGATGAAGGGCCATATTGTCATGAGAGGAAGTACTGATTCTCTTTTGAAATTAATTGACATTCAAATTGTAAGTTCTTCATAAGTTGTGTTTCAGAAGACTGTTTAACCACGTTTTCAGTATTCATTCATTACTTATTTTTAATTATTTATCTAATAAATATTATAGAGCACCAACCATGAATAGATACTATGCCAAGCACTAATTATTACACAAGATAAAGATCAATGTGGTTCTTATCCTAATAAATTCAGATTTTTTCAAAAAACATTAAGGACTTCTCTGATAACCTTATTCCTATATATAATATAATCGATTGGTAAACTTAATGGGGATATAGCATAACACAGCATCTTCTATTTAGCATTTGTTCTGAAGATATTTTAGAATCAAGGGTTCAATATGGTTTAGAAGTAACCAAAAGATTACATATGTATTTATTGTTTCTGAGTAGAATTGAAGCCCATACCAGATTTTAGTTGTGCAGGAGAGGTTGTAAGCATAGGGTCAGTAGCTTATGCAACTAAAGTAGGACAATACCTATTATGTTATTATTAACAAGTAAAAATATTAGAGAATTATCTCATTTTTCTTAAGCTCTATAGACACTAACTGCCATAAAAGATGAAAGAAAAGGAAACAAAATTGCTGGATCTATATGACAGCCTCCTATATACCAATTGCACCTTTTCACCTCTTTAAACTCTTCTCTCACTTTCATTCAAATTGTTTGCTTTTCAGGTCTTGTCTGGGCTGTGTAGCTATAGAAGCTGAAAACACTTAAGTGCAAATCACTAGTTGCTGAGCAAAGTCTTCCCAAGTTAGAGGATATTGTTTCCTGAGAGTTTGAATTGGAAAACCATGATATATGAATGTGAGCTTCCCCCCAGAATAGCCTTGTTTGGGAATTCTAAGCCGTGAGCAAAGAATAATTTACATTGAGAAAAAATTCTTCTCTCTCAGGAATTTAGCATTTGGGGGTGATTTATTACAGCTTAGCTATGCTTGTAACAGTCGTAAGAGTATCTTACATACTTGTACATGTACCTGTACATAAACAAACTTGAATTTATTGCTAAGAATTAAATAATTATATGCTAACTGAATAGAAACCTATAAGCATTTTATTTGCTTTATATCCCCCCAAACTATCAATGTAAACAAATTTAAAATAGGAACATTTTAAAATCTAACATAGAAATGACAATACTTCCACGCCTGTCAACTGGTTGCTGAAAGGTCTTTGTATTAGTAGTACAGTTGCTTCAGAGAAACAAACCATTACAAAATAGATTTTATATCCATTAGCTTTCAATTGATATTTGCTATTACGTAGAGAAGAGGGAAAGAGTGAAAAGGAGCTAATATTTATTCAGTATTCAAATTTCACTAACCAGCAGGAATTTTTAATCTAGTGTATCACTAAGACTACTTAACAGTATTTAAAATAACAGCAAACGCTGTGAGCTTATTATGTATCAAGCACTGTTTCAAATACTCACAGATTTAATGTATACTAACTTACTTAATTCTCATAACAATTCTAAGAAGTAAATTTAAAAAATGAGGCTGTGAAGGTTAAATGACTTGCCTAAGTTCATACAGCTAGCAGTGGTGGGGTCAGCAATCATGCTTTTAACTCTGACATTGCCCAGGTTCATGTTGACTTATATTTGTATATGTAATAGGTTTATAAGACAATTTTTTTTATTTTGGGCTCCTCTATTACTAGAAAATTTTTTATGATGTAAAACAATTTTCCTCAAAGATGAGAGCACATAGAGGCCATTCTAGATGCTTTGTTAAAAAATCTAGTTAAAAAAAAAAGATGACTTCAGGCAGGACATCAGAAGAGTTGAGTTGAAGACTTGAATTGTTTTGAAGGTCAAGAAAAACAAAATCTACTGCCTGTCTTTGGGTGACTACCATCTTTCTAGGCAAGTTATACTTGAAGATTTCTATTGCAAGTGATACAACTGGAAATAGATTCTTACTTTTAAAGAAGTCTGAAATTCAAAATAACTCTTTTAATTAAATGTGCATAATCTCAACGGAAAAGAGATTAATGATGAAAATCTGTTGATAAATAAAACCAATTTTGTTATATAATAAAAGATGTGAGCAAGTTTTTGTTAGGTAGAGATGACCTAGTAAAAATTATTTTTTTTACTTTAAATGTAATAAAGAGTATACTAAATTGTGAATCTTCCTAAGAAATGGGTTACAAAGAGATAATTCATGAGAAAATAAGAGTATCAGATTTAAGGAACTTTACATGCATTAAAAATTTTTTTTTAAATTTTAATTGTCATTACAATTCCCTATCTGCTGTAAGCAGGTTAAGAAAATTATAGTTGATTCTTCCACAGCCTTTTGCTGATGGCACAGTGATATCTTTCAGGAAGGAGTATGTTTTGACATACTATTTAACAAGATGGTTGTTTTTCCCTCATTATGCTTAGTTGGTGGCCTTGAGAACATGTCTGAAGAATTATAGTTCTTATTCAAATGAGGGGAGAAGATATCATTAATATATATTTCCTTAAAATTTTAAAAAATACATAAAAAGCATATGCTGCGTATGAAAGTATATTAATAAGATGTGTACATATGTAGAAAGTGTTTTCCCCAGGTTTTATTATTTTTAAAGCCTTCTGAAATGTTTTTATTTTCTGATTTTTCGATTAAAAATTCTTCTGTAATTACCTCCCTATACAAAGCATATTGTAGTATTTTAAAACAGATACAAACCTAAGTCTCTTATCCTCCAAGATCTCTCAGTAGGCATTAATTTACTATACTTAACAGACTTTATGGGGTATTTTTAAAAGATCAGAAAGTCTTTGAAAGTGTCATAAAACATTTACTAATAGAGAAAGGTTACCACCCTAAAATCAAAGTTATCCATTAAATTTCTTCTTTTTCATCACCACCATCACGTGACATCATCATTCTTCTATCAACCATCAGCCATCATTAATTTTATCCTTCATTACAGCTGCTTACCAAGATTACAAATTTCCTTTTCCAATCAAGCCTTCACAAACACGGTGTACAAGTGTTTAATACTGGTGTTCCTCAACAAAAGTTGGCCAGCTCTTTGTCATTACATATTTTAAGATACAAACTTTGATTCTTTCCTCTTCTTCATAGTCATCTCTATTTTCATTACCTCTCCTTCCCATCTTATTGATTTTCCTCCACTTTGCCTTTCCCTGATTTCACAAAAATGGTAACTAGTAAAGTCCTTCCAAGAATTACAGTCTAGCAGGTGAGAAAGACAAGTAAGCAGGCAAAAATATAGCTCAACAAATGCAAGGTAGTGTAAGAATCTATAAAAGAAATCTGTATCAAATATTGAGGGATCAAATGTGACATCTAAAAAAAATTATCTTTTTTTAACTTTTTTTCATTCCAATTTTTATTTATTTATATATTGGTTCTTGTTTTTGTACTATAAGGAAATTTTAGCATTTATATTTTAACATAACTCATGTGTAAAATATAAAACTGAAAACAACAAAGAAACAAACACTCATGGTCACAGTCAATAGTCCGGTGGCCACCTGAGGGCAAGGAGGGAGGGGGGCATCAAATACATGGCGAACACGCAACACAACACACAGACGGTGTATTGTAGACTTGTACTCCTGGAACCCATGCAACTCTTACTAACCAATGTCACCCCAATAAATTAACAACAACAACAACAAAGTGATTATCATATTCCGGGGTATTATTTTGCATACACTTATCATTACTGATTTCTAGAGTTACACTTTTAATTTCATCAGCCCAAATAAAAAATTAAAAACATTTATATAGATATGGAATTAGTACTAGTCATGTATAATGTGCATCCTTATTTTTCCCTCACAAATTTGGGCAAGAAAGTGCACATTATACATGGCAAAATATCGTCATCAGCATATAGATGTTAAATAAAGACATAAAAGTGGACGAAATGTTTCCAGGAAATATTAATATTCATTTGAACAGAGAGTGAGAAGATAAAGTGCCAGGAGACGTGTGAGAACAACATGTAAGTGGTGGAGGGGTATCAACAAAGGAGGCCCAAGTGGCAATGGCCAGGGGGGTGGGAGGAAAATCAGGGAAATGGGAATGCTACGAAGGACAAGAAAAGAAAAATCACATGAGTGGCATCAAATGCTGCCAAGATGAAGTTGCCCTAAGGACTGAAAAGTCTGCATCTGATTTCACAGCAAGTAGGTCTTTCATGACTTGGGGAATACAGGGACATGAGATGGTTGCCAAGTGATAGATGTGAATATAAACTGATGGAGGCAGGTGTAGATAACTCTTTGCAGAAGTCTGACTGTGAAGACACTAAGGAAGATGGGGTAACAGGGAGATTTTGGCTTCTAAGACATCAGAAGTTAATTCTGTGTTGTGACAATGACCGTTATAGAAACATGGAAGTTTGCTATTGCACCGAGAGTGGAGCCTGGTGCCTTCCACTGTAGAAGTACAGTTCTGTGTCTGCCTGGGACAAGTGTCGGCTGATCCGAGAGCCATCAGCACAGAAATGATGCTGCAGGCTGAATCGGATGAAAAGAGAAACTGGGGAAAGCAATGCTTTTCCTCGGTCTTCTTAGGGTCTCTGCGAGGCCTGAGACATAAAGCAAATCAATAGGAGAAAAGCGTACAAACTTTGTTAAAAACATGTATTTTAAGCTAATTCTGGAAGATTACTTAACACTACCAACCTTAATGATGAGATACTGATTCCAGTTGCTTAGTTATACATTTGTTCCAGAATTTCCCAGCTCTGTATTCCTGGAATTCTCATAACTACATACCAGTCTCATCACTTTGCAATTGACTTTTAAGTTCTAGTTGGTAAGAGTTGACTAGTTCACCTCAAGGGTTAAAAATAATCTACAAAAACTACTAGATAAAATCACCTTTATCAGGAGTAGGTGAACTAATGACAAAAAAATGCTCCAAACCTTTTTCTTCTTTGTGCACATCTCGGAAAGAAAATGAAATTGCTTGAAAGATTCAACGAACATGCTCTCCTATTGCTAGGCAGTCTTCAGTTAATATTGTGCTATGATGCAAAAAAATATGGAATGGTAAATGTGAACCTTTATACTGCATTAAATAACATTTTATGAACAGAAATAGAGCATATAATATCTAAGGCAAAGAGGTAGAACATGAAAATGTAGAATAAATGTAATTTATTTTCTTAAAATGGCTCTTGTCTATTATATTTCAGTTCCATCTCTCTCTATAATAGATATTCTTATCAGACATTTATCTGGCACCACTTTCTGACACAATACACATCTTGTGATTTCCATTTTTATCACACAATAAACTTCCTTAATGTTCTCAAAAATAACATGAGTTAAAACTGACTAAAAATAATCCACAGTATTACAATAGGTATTTCAAGCTGAAAACTGGTTCTTTGTAACTGGCTATAAAGAATGGATTTTGGGGGATTTTGAAGGATTCTACTAAAATATCCTCAAAGGGTTTCATAGCCTTTATTTTGTATTTAAATTACAAAGAGAATTTCTTTTAAGATTGTTATATGGAAACAAACACAAGACAAAAAGATTACTCTTTATAATTCAGCCTTTTTTTGGCAGCCTTCTCCATGTGAAAAATTGTAATTGATATAATATCGGTATTACAAAAGTTCCTTGAATTTCATCATGTTAATTTGTTTGTGACACACTTTTAATTCAAGATTGACAGTGACTTTCTGCTTGCTTCTACCACACAACTAAAAGCAGACTGAATATCAAAGCATCACACAGAATGATTCATCAAGCTTGAGCATTCTTGTCCCATCTGTGAAAGGTCTTTTCTCTAACTTTATCTTCACAGTCATCATCACCATCATGTTAACAGCTTTTAAAATCCCATAAAGCAGCTAAAACACTTCATCAATAAGGATCAGATCTGTGCCTTGTTTCTCTCAATTAGTCCTAAAATGCCCATAGACCCTTTCCTCCTAATCTCTTCCTACAAACTGAACTAAAATTAGGTACTTTCCTACCCTTGACAGGCTTGCTTATTTTGTAAAGTATGCAACAACAAATAGCAATTATTTTGTCTGTAGATGGCCTATCTGTATACAAGACAGAGTGAATTTACTAGATTTAATGTGCAACTTAGAAAAATTAAACATTCAGACCTCATACCCACTCTTGTGCCAAGCAAATTTTTGAAATAAGCCTACCTAAGTGGCAAATAATTTATTAACTTTAACAAATTAGAAAATTGTGCCATTGTTATCTGCTCATTCTCTTTTTCTCTATCTCTGCCTCATCTACAGTCAAATGCAGCTTTTCATCTGTAGTAGTGTAAATACACTGCAAGTGGCCCAACACTTTAGGAAGTTTTTGAATGAATATTTTACTGCAGCTGCGCAAATTCCATTTGGGTGAAGAGTACGACTCTCCTGTCTCACAACCAGGGTTTGAATCCTGATCCAGACTCCATTACTTTGAATAGGAAGCTATAACATGGTGATAATCATAGTACTGACTCGAAGGTCCCTGGTGGTGTAGTGGCTAGGCTTTGGCGCTGTCAACGCTGCAGCCTGGGTTCAACTCCCAGCCAGGGAGCTACCCACATAAAAATAAAGAAAATAGTACTAACTTAACAAGTTCATTGGGTAAATAAAAGAGACACAGTGCTTGGCATACAGTACTTAAATGTTAAGTGTTATTTTTATGTCGAAAGATAGCAAAGTCTATCAACAAATGGAATGTTTTGCAAATATATTTTTTAGCAAATACAGTTTGCCCATTTATTAAATATAACTATAAATGTTTATGTTTATAAACATGTTTGTAACTGAAAATTGCTATGGGGCAGAGATGACTCTTGAATTTTTCCCACAAACCATCCAATACACAATCTCCATAATTAATTTCTTATCAATACCTTTTACAGATTATGGTATGAACAAATACATAAAGCCCATGTTTTGTTTTGTTTTCCTTAGAGAGATCACACAGCCTACGTGACCTTCAAAGAGGAAAGGGAGAAGATAAAATTTCCTACAACATAGATGTGATCCCACTTTACAAAAAAGCAATTGAGGCAAAACAATTTTTTTAAGATTAAATAGTTTACTCATGGTTAAAAATGTAAAGTAAAACCAGCTTCAGGGCCCGGATCTTAATTTTGCTAGTGTTTTCTCCATTGGCTGGTTATACTGCTTCTGAAGCACTCTTGATTGAAATATGAGGTGAGTAGAGTTTTCTGAATATAAAACAAATGCTGATGTCAAAGGAAATACATACTGTAATCCAGAGAGATTTTCATAATATAGGGGATTTATATAAAGAATTTTTGTCTAGTATGGAATCCAAAACAAATCCTTTGTTTTAATTTTTTAATTCAAATTTTTATTTGTCTAGATTTAGGTACTTTTTTTGTATTATAAAGGAATTTTAGCACTTATTTTTTAGTATATATGGTACAAGAAATTTTATGAATACTTTTTTATATTAAAAAGATTATTATTGTATTCCAGGATATTATTTTGCATACGGATATCATTACTGCTTTCCACAGTTACACTTGTAACTCAGAAGCATAAATAAAAGAATCGAAAACATTTATATAAATATGGAATTAGTACTACCCACGTATAATGCGCACCCTTAGTTTTCCCACCAATTTAGGCAAAAGAGTGTGCATTATACATGGCAAAATACAGTTAAGTCTTGCACGTGTATTCATTCACAGTGTAGTGATCCCCTGTATTAGTTAGTGTTATTTGGTTCCTGTTTTTCTTATCTACCTGTTACACACTTCTGTTAGGAGTGGAGATACTGCATTGAGTAAGACAGAATGTTTCCTCTTCCCATGGAGTCTACAGTCTATTAATAGTAAGGCCACCTACAGTAAAGAACAAACAAATACTGACACATTGTGATGACTGACGTGGTAGGGATGTGGTGGTGAGTAAGCTTTAGACAGGCTGGTGAGGTCAGAACATCTGCTGAAGTCATGTCTGAGCTCCCACCTCTAGGAAGAGAAAGAGCCAGACATGCCAGTTGGGGTATAAAGCATTCCAGATGAAGGGGGTGATAGCAAGTGCGAAGTCCCTAGTGTAGCAGCGAGCTTTATACAATTGAGATATAAAATGAAAGCCAGGCTTCTTTAAGGTAAGGAGAGGATTCCAAGACATGGATATGGAAATGGAAAGAAGAGCCAGGTTGTAAGGCATCTTAGGCAAGGTCAGGAGTTAGGATTTTAAGTGTAATAGCTATTTATTATAATGTATTAATTAAGTTTTTAATGTGTTATTTTTAATAGTTAATAAATGGATTGCATAGTTTTAAGAATGGAAGCCAGGAGTCTGACCAGAAGATAATATATTGCCTGGGGCTGGGATAATGGTAGTGGAAATGGAGGGAATCAGGTGCAAAATATACCAGGGAGAGAAGGTGTGTATTATGGTGAAAATGGAGAAGTTAAGGGTTGCCCAACGTTCTAGATCTGGGCACTTGGTTGGCTGGGGATACTGTTTTCTCACATGCAGAACTGGAAGATAACAGGAATGTGATATGGAAAAGGAGTAAGAGTTTAGTTTTGCCTTTGTATACTTGTTAGGGATTCAGAATTACCTATTAAAGAGCCAAATAGAATTGCTAATAAGGCAAGTATTGGAGTTGGAGTATAGAGAGCTGGTTGGGGCTGGAGTCATACATTTCTGGTCTTGTTATTATATATTATAACCTTGGAAGCACCTGGAAGGCAGGGTCAAAGCACTATTTTCACAGTGCTTAAGACACTTTTATATTTTTTTATTATTAAATTTATTAGGGTGATATTGGTTAGCAAAAGTTACATAGGCTCCAGGTGTACAATTCTACAGTTCATTGTCTATGTGCTGCATTATGTGCTAATGACAATGATTGTTTTGATGCTGCTGCTGCAGCTGGTGATGATAATGATAATCACCATGAGTTCAGCAAAGGTCATAGACAAATAGCACAATTGTTACAGAAAACGAATTTATCACCCCAGCCAGTCTGTAGCTGCAGTAGCGTGACAGGTCCCGTCATCTAGTTAGAGATGCACAGGAGCCTTCAAGAAGCACAGCTGGAATCGCTGTGGAACGTTCACCAGGAGACAGACCTCACCTTTTCCACTTCTCCTTTATATGGGAGCTTTAAAAAGGTGCTAGTGACATTTATCTGAGCTTATGTCTTTGGTTTTAATGAAAGTGTCTTTGTTATCTATTAGACACAAACATCTTCAGCTTGATACCAACTGCCCAGGGTAGTTGTAAACTAATGCAGAGAGAACATGTATACTCCACGGGAAACAAAATATTCAGTGACCCTTGAATATTTTGCTGGTGATAAAGAAAGCCCCTGGATCAAGAAAACTCATAGCCAGGTAACCCCAGCTGCGCCAAGGTCTTCAAAGGACAAATTCTGTTTTTCCATGGAGCAAGGATCTGTTGATACTATTTACTGGGTATCTACTATGTACTGAGCAGTTTGCAAGTACTTTACAGAGAGTAATCCATTTCATCTTTTTACCATCATAGAAGGAAATTACTATGATTATCAGCATTTTACAAGTTAGGAAACTTAAATTTTGAAAGATGAGAAAAAAAGAAAACGTGAAACCTTCCTAAAGTTACACAGTAGTCATGGATAGAGCTAGGATTTGAACCTGATTGACTTCAAAGACACTGAATCACTTTAAATAAAACCACTATGGGGTAAGAATTCTTTACTGGAGTCAGAGGTCATTAAGCGAGTAGCTAGGGATAGGGTGTACGGTAAAGTGAGGGGACAGAAGTCAGCAAGACCTTCTCCATAAGAGCATTTGTTCGCTTTTATTGGTCCACCCCACCAAATATTCCCTTTGGCCCTGCCCTTTCTTTTAATGCTCAGTAGGTTCTGTGCCCCAAATCCCCCATGTGAATCCCTGCCCTTGATAGTTTTTATTACTAGGTTATAATACTTGTTCTTTGAATTTTATAGCTCGAAGGGTTTTTTAGAGCCATATATATACACTGTTCACTCAGAGCCTTACTCCCTGTTTTGGGACGACTCTACAAATGCACTGAAAACACACTTGCTCAGGAAAGAAAGCTTTTATGATTTCAAAGTGTAAAAATAAACAAGTTTTGAGAAATTCACAGATTTTGTCTAATGTCAATTTAGTGCTCATAATAAGAAAGAACTAATACCCCTGAATAGAAGCTGCCAAGCACAACAGTAAGTAATTTTCCCAGGCTCACTCACCATTCTGCTGGACACTTGACCTTAGCTTCTTGGCCTTTACAATGACATTCCCTCTTTTCAGTGAAGAAATAAAAATGGTCCAGAAGGAAAAAAGTGTTCTTCAATACAGACACACTTATTTCAGGGTAAAGGATGGAGCTAACCAATAAGTTTTCTTTCTGCTTAGGAGTTAAGAACTGTTTGAAACCAAGTGTCCCTAAATGGGATCAGCCAGAAGCCTAGGCTACCACCTACCATGCTGGTGGTTGATGGCAGAAAGTATAGGCTGAAAAGCATTGAGAGAGAGTGAAAGAAAAATTTAAAGGCTACGTAAATAAATGAAGAACTTCTCTGACATTCTCTTGCATCTCATGCATGAGCTCAGTGCAGTGAATAGATTAGCACGTTTAGTTTTCAGTTCAGTAACTGAGGTTTATGAAAGTTGAGTAATACAGATGGTAGGCAATTATTCATGCTGCTTCAGAAAACCTCTATGAAGACATTATTAAAATATGATTGTTGATTAGAAATCATCATAGTTTCTAAAAAATAAAATACTTAGTAAAAATGAATTCCCTGGTGGGTTCAGATGTTTGCTAATGTGTCAGGCTAGGGCAAGGTTAAGGTGTGTCATTAACTATGAGATCAGATGACCTAGACCATCATTCTCTCCTCTAAAGTCTTCTACTTTAAACTAGTGCTCTTATTATATTATTATTATTAACATGTATCCGAGCTCTCATGATAACGCCTTATGATAACTATAGTATTTCTTCTTTTTAAAAAGTGACCCTTGTTGCCTTCATTTAATTGGATTAGTTTTTAAAGAAGTTTGTAAAATACATAAAACATAACTTTGCAACTGGTGAATTACCAGCACATAGTATAATAATGAATTTCATCAATAATAAGATTGAAAGCTCAATATGAGGTAAATGCTACCAAACATGCATGCTTCCCATTGATTATCACCAACTTTTTACAACAATGTGCCAAAACTTTATGGAATAAATGATACTCCCCCTCTGCTCCCCACCAATGTCATATGCTAAAGCCCTAATCGCTAATGAGACTATATTTGGAGACAGGACTTTTAAGGAGGTATTTAACATTGCACAAGGTCAAAAAGGTGGGGCTATAATCCAATAGGACTGATATGCTTAGAAGAGGTAGAAACACCAGAAGAAGGGCACATACACAGAGAAAATGGCCAGGTGAGGCCACAGTAAGAAGGTGGCCATCTGCAAGCCCAAAGGAGAGGCCTCAGGAGAAACCAAACCAGCTAACACCTAGATCTGTGATTTCCAGCTCCAGTGAGAAGTAAATTTTTGCTGCTCAAGCCAACCCATATATGACATCTTGTTATGGCAGCCCCAATGGACTAACATACAAGGTCAGAATTGGTGTAACTCTTTGAACGAAGAAGGAAGTGGCTTGTCAAAGCTCACAGCCCATCACTCCTGAGTACCTGCTACAGGATGAAGCCCAGGCTTGAGCAACATAAAGCCTTTCTGATTTCACAATCTAGGTTGACCCACCAAACCTACAAATGCTCTTTGAGAGCTCAAAGTTATTCTCATTTAATTGCCCTTGAGAAGTATAAAATTCGTGGTAAGGGAATAATTTTATAAGCTTTGTTCTTACCTTAGAATATTACAGTATTTGATTCTACACTTCTCCAGCTCTCCCAAATCAGGAAAGTCTAGGAGTCTTGGGTATTTTGAAAGAATTTTGATTATTTAACTCACACATTCAATACACTAATATTTATTAGTCATCTACTATGTTCCAGGCAATATTCTATTATTATGGATATAACCAATAAGACATAAACCTTCACTAAAGAGCGCCAAGGTGCCATAGTCCTATGGGAGAGGTAAGAACAAACAATTACAGTACTCTCCATCGTGCAACTAACGGTGTGGTGCATGCTCTCACTTCAGTCTTCAAACTGGTACTGGGCTACCATGCGAATAGTACAACATGTGGAAAGAAGCACTTGGAAACATCTACAGTAATTTGACATAAATGCAGAACCCAAGGCTTTTTATTTTGTTTGTTTGTTTTTTTAATTTACAGAAGTATTAGTTTGATCTATGACGACCAGGAAACTAAACAAGCAAGCAAGCAAACAAAAATGAGTACCACAGATAGATCGAGAAGTCCTGTTCAATGTATTATCTGTATCTACCTCAGCTTGAGGAGGGAAGATGGGGAAAAAAATTCAAACTCACTAGTTATTTATTCAGAACTTTCCACATATTTTTGTGTTTACTTCCACTTAGATTAAAAGGAAGTTAAATTAATACTATATTTGGGGCCAGCTATTGAGTGTATTTTATTTTAAAGTTAAAAAAAAAAGATGTGAAAGTAACGTCATATAGATCAAGTCCCTTTCTTTTGTGTATTAAATATCTTTTATCTGAATCAGTAAAATAAAACAATTGAGTTTAGATAGTAATTAGACACCCAGTCCTCTGGCTTAGTTTTACAAGGATATAAAATAACTACCCAGGAGCCTCTGTTTCTTTTATTACAGTTTAACAAGGAAATGGACCAGTAAGGAGCTAACTCTGTTTTGAAGGCTGGAGGAAGGTAGAGGCTGAGGGGAAATTTTCAGTTAAATTTCTTCAGATAATATCCAAGACATTCTTTCCTGGCTTTCCCAAGATGAGAATGTTGGGAATTCACGTGCCTAATCCTGGCCATCTGTCACGTTGTCTCCCAAAGAAAAGAATGTTTAGATTATAAAAATATCCTGTTTGAAACCAGGGTAGACAATGGCTTGAAAAACTGGTTGGAGTTATTATTTCTTAAATTTTTAGTAATTTGATTGAAAAATAATCAAAATAAAGAATTCCAAGAAGGATTGGAAAGGTTTGGATAAACTTATCCAGAAAATATTTGGCAACTAATACAATTGGACAATGCATAGTTAAAGATTGCATTGGTGTCATAGAGAAATAATTAATTTGCATTTGTTCATAAGCAGCACACAGTTCAAAAGATTTAACATTACATTTTTTATAAGTTTAGAGAAAAAAATACCATGTCTATATCTAAGAACCATTACCACAGATACCCAATTACTAATAAACTTTTTTCTTCCCCCAAATTTCAAGGGGAATTGTGCTTGAATGTGAAGCATTCTTGCTATGCAGAATTTCTATTCAGACCACCAATCTGGAAAAGCAATCAGTTTTTGCCATTTCTTTCAAAAATTTCCTGTACCACCTTTCCATGTAGTGCAGTCAGCTCCCTTCTCTTATTTTCTCTTTCTACAAAGAAGAACCTGCTTTGTTTTTCTTTTCTCTTGGCAAAACCAGAATAGAGTATAATTGCAAACTCCTTGCATGTGCCTAGAATGAAATCTTTATAAAGTAATCTTTTCCATTAGAAATAAAATATTTCCTAGGACCTTTCCATTAGAAATATATTTCCTAGGGCCGATTCGTTTCCTAGTTTTTTTCCAACCAAAGAGTTTATAAAGTCCAATTTAAACTTAAGATATAATTGGTTTCTTTGTTAGTTTGTGTAGGCTTTTCAGTACAACTGTAGGCATTTTTCCTAGAGCACAGCCTTTCCTTTAAGTGCTGAGAGTCATTTGACTTTGAAATGTCAGAGTGTTTGAGCAAGACCTTGGCACTATGACTGGAGCTATATGAATAGTTTCTTCAAGATAAACATCATCAATTATTTTACTATTTTTATGATTAATTTAAAAATTATTCACCCAGACATGACCCAAATCCTGAAGAAATTGGATGCCATTGTGTAATATGGAAAAGAAGTTCAACACCTTTATAATATTTCAATTTCTATAAATCACATGAAAAATCATGAAAGCAACAAGGTGACTGTAATTAAACATTATGGTGTCTCTTTTTCTTCTTTCCTCACTCAGGGGAAAGACAATATGAAAAGGTGGTATGCTGAGTGCAATTAATAAGTACAGTTTTTCTCTTCCATTTGGGAAGAATTGTGAAATTTTGAGTTTTTCTATATTAGGACATATCTTCTGAAACCTGGAAGCTTGCTTATCCTCTCTGAACCTTAAATTGGGACTAATCAATCTCTAGTATTGTTAAAAATTTAAATGAGATAAAATATAAACACAGGTATTCCAAACTGGAAGGCTTTATGTAAATGTAGATTATATTTGGGTTTCTTGATATTTACTTCTATTTCTTCTCTATATAAGACTTGAAGCATTTAATTATATTCTTACCTAAGGGGAAATCTGCTTATTTCAATTTTAAATTATTGACAATACGGATTGTATATGCGCTTGAGGAATTCAACTGCCATTGGGTATTTTTATTTACATTGATCTCTGAAATAATGGATGTCTTCCTCTGTCATTTTTTTTCTTTGTGACCCATAATATATGTATTTTCCATGGATTTATTAGGTACTTTCTTGAACATATTGATATTTTCATCATTTACTACCCTACCATTTCATAAGTTATTTTTTTTCCAGATTTGTACTTAAATTTGGCACCGTGTAGTCAGAGGCAAGGATTCAGGATCCAAAATATCTGAGAGGTCAAAAATTTAGGTAGGTCCCCAAAGCTAACAGAAGGTATTTTCAGTACAGTGCCTTTCTCCCAGCAGTTCCGGCATTCTTTGCCACCGAGGGTAATCTAGAAAAGACAAACGTTGGTGTGGCTACTAAGAACCAGGAAAATTCCATTGCCTTCTTTTAGTAGAGGGACTACAGAGAGAGAGCAGTGTGACATGTCACAATCTTCTCAAAGAAGTGTGTTTTGACCCAAGATTATATATGTCACAGAAACATTTTCTCTCCTAATGTAACACAGCAGGAAGTAAGATTTTGGTTTCTCCTGTTGAGTTTTATCAGCTTTCTGATTTCCATGACTTACAACATACTTATCTTGAACTCTCAATGTTTCTAATCATCTCAGACTGCTGGAATAAAGATTACCATTATGCTTTTGAAGACCACCAGGTGTGGTAATGTTTCTTAGATGTTTGAATGTGTGGTTTACTATGGCAATTTGTCCTAAAAACTATCAAAGGTGACCTTAATAAAATACTCTATAGACCTGAAAGATAGAAATTACTCTAAATTATTTAAAAAATAATTAGCAGCAAATAAATATGAACTTGCATCTACTGGCTATTCCAGCTGATGAAACTCCTTACTATTTCAGGAGCCCTTCACTTATAGTTCCTTCTGCCTGATGAGTCTTCCTGCTCCACTTCTATCCCCAACTTCTGCAATGTCTTTCTTCTAACCATCCATGACCACTCTCCCATGTCCACTCCCAGATCTAGAAATGGCAGGTTCTTTCTTAATACTTGCTAATCTGATTAAGAAGAGATTTTCCCCTGAATATCCATTCATTCTCACTCATTTTCTCAGTGATACCAAAGCACTTAATTTAATCTAAAATTGTGCACTGTGGTACATTTATAGAACATAAGCTTCATGAAGGCAGTCATGTACTATATCTTATTCACCACTGAATTGCCAATATCTAGAATAATGCCTGGCATATAATGGTCCTAAATATATACTGTTATTGACTAACTGAATGAATTTAAGTTTCTTTGACTTTAAAGAAAGTGTCGGATTTTCTCCAAGGAGGGTGGATAAAAAGAAGTTATTCTTGAATCATATTGGAGCTGGTTTATTTTAAATATTTAATCTCCACAAGTTAAATCATGTTAAAAGAAAGATAAGATATATGCCATCAGACAGAGCTGGATTAATTTATAGTTCTATTATTTATGAGCTATGTGGCCTCACAAAATGCATTAACTTATGTAGACCTCAATTTTTTCATCTACAAAATGGGAAGAATACTATTTCCATTAGTAATTTTTGAGACTTTATCTACAAATATACCCTTCTTGTCCTGACCTCACTCTAAACTCAAGATTCTTATGCCCAACTGTCTTCTTGAAATCTCCACCTGGATATCTAACATCTCAAAACATTTCCAATGATGAATTTGGTGACTTTCCCAATTATCTTCCCCATAATCTTCCCCACCTCAGTATACGAGGGCTGTGTGAAAAAAATCTAGCCATAGATGCCTCTATTTTTCATATTACATGGTTGGATACTTTCTGGACAGCCCTTGTATATCAGCTGTAATTCAATAGGTACTTCATGCCAAAAACCTTGGAGTCATCATTGAATAATCTATTTCAAATCTCACAATCAACACACAGCCTTTAACACTTTCACTTCTTTAATTGACTTCAAGTTTTTCTTTCAAAATGTGTCAAAAGCCACAAAAAAACTTGATGTTTTAACTATTTTATGCATTTAATAACATTTTGAACTGCTTTGTATACAAATGACAGTATTTTTATTTTAAATTTTTGTCATATGATAATAAATTTACCATTATATTGAATTTTAGCAAAAAATACTCAAAACATACTAAGTGACATCAATCAGATTTAAGTATAGATCAATTAGAATCTAATGACATTGATGACATTAAAAATTTATTACAAAAAATACACAATATGGCATATTGTTGATAGTGTAAGCCACAGGAAAACATACTAAAAAATCTCGTAAATGGAGAGAAGTCTTTGAAACAGTTTTACACTGCATAGTTCTTTTGAGCTCATGGGGTAAGCTCAAACATCACAGTCAGCAGATGGAATATTCATTGGGAATCTATCTGAACGTCATAGCCAAAGGGTTAACGTTGTCTTTTTAAAGGTTCAAATCTATCCAGAATTCGACCCCGTTCGTCAGAGCCCTTTCCCCCAGCTCACAAAACAAAACCAGAGTGTCTGGGTAGCTTCACTCTGTGTGCACCATCTTCCTTCAATCGCCCCCTTGCTTGTTTCATTTCAGTCCGACTTTCCCACCAGAACTGAACATGCTAAACACCTCATACTTCAGGACCTTCTTTTCAGAACTATCTTCCCCATGTATCTATAAGGGCTAACTTCCTTTTTTTTTCTGAGTAGTATCCCCACAAATGTTACTTCATCAGCTATTTTATGACTGTCTGCTATGGACTACATGTTTATATGCTTCCCCAAAACACATTGTTGAAATTCTAATGTGGTATTTGAAGATGAGACTTTGGGAGGTAGATCATGAGAGTGGAAGCTCCTGACGGATTAGTGTCCTGACCCTTTATTTCTCTCTGCCATGTGAGGAAATAAAAAGACGACCATCAACAAACCAGGCATAAGTCCCGATTCAAGAACAAAATCTACTGGCATCTTGATCTTGGACTTCCCACTGTGGGACATAAATACTTGCTGCTTAATCCACCTGTCTATGGTAATTTGTTAATTTGCTATAGTGACCTAAATAGACTAAGATACTATCCTATATAAAATAGCATCCCTCTTGTCATCAGTCTCTATCCCCAGTCCCTATTTTATTCCACTTAAAAGTTATAACAGATGGACATATTTAAGAGGTATTGATTACTTATTTATTATCTGTTTTCTCCCAGTAGAACGTAATCTCCTTGAACTTTGGAAATTGTTTTACTCACTGCTGAGAACAGTGACTGGCACACAATAAGTACACAATGATTATTTTTGAAGGAATGAAAGACCATTTTTGGTACTTAGAAGGTCCTTAGTAAGCAATATGCTCTATTATAATAATTATCTTCAAGCTAAAGGAAATCATGAGTTCCTATTTTAAAGCTACATCAGATAGAATAGCATGTTTTTTGTTTTTAAACTGATTTTTAAACTGGGATTTTAACTAAACATTTTTTCTTCATAGCAAGTATTACTTTACATACTGAACATACTCTACAGTGAAGCCTATTTAACCCACAGATAATAACTATCTGTGGGGTATATGTGAGGAACCACATTCCTCAAAATTAATATTCTTTCTATATACCCAGACACTCTGGTTTTTGTTTTAATCTAAAGTTGAATTTATAGTCAGTATTTCACAAGAGGGCAATAATAACTAGTAACTCTTTGGCATTTCTTTGCATTTATCAGACATGGAAATTAAGTAAAATTCTCATAACATCTTAACAAAAACATCTACTGCAAGCAAGCTTTCAAAATTAGACTTAAGATGTATCTTGGTACACATGCTTTTCCTCAAAATTTAAATGAAACTCTACCACTTCAATCCTAAATATGCTATAGCTCCCTTATTTTATTAAAGGCTCCAAGAAAGAGCTCAAACAAAATTTATAATTTATCATGAAAATTACTGAGTATAGACCAAATATTTACTTTTAATAATATCACAAAATAGCATTGTTGTCTCTTTCTCAAACTATCATTGTATAAATAGAGCTGAGGATCACAGAAACCTTGCAGTTCCCTCCCTGCCTCCCTCCCTCCTTCCTTCCTTCTGTGAATGCATCTTTAATTCGTATGTTCTACATTGGTCAAATTTCCTATTCAAATACAAACAACCAAAAACAAGTGTTCACCTTCTTGGAAAAGTACATGTCTATAGACAGATCCCAGTTCTTGTTTTAGACATAGTAACTTGAAAATTTGTCCATATATATCTAATTAGCACCAGAAATCCATTTTGGAAGGTAAAATGCATTTGATAATCTGGTAAAATATTTCTTATTCTACCACATATATAGTTTACTTTTGAGCACCACTTTGTCTAACATCATTTTATGATCTAGGCATAATGTCCTGAAATTAAAAGGTATTTAAAGTTCAAGATCCTATGAATGGTCTTTTCACACCACTAATTTGAGAGTGAGGAAAAATGATTTTTATGGTCTTAGAATTGTTTAATTACATTATTTACGGTAGAATCTAGTCATCTGGACTCCTAAGCTTGTGGTCGTTCTAATGGTTGTGTACACCTTTTTTCATGATCCTCCACAGTGGTCTTGTACTATTTTGCACGTAAGTCAAATTACATTTAAATTGTTAATTATTATGAACTTTCATAGACCAGGGACTGTTTTGTTCATTTCCTTATTCTAATTTCTACCAGGAATTATATGTAAAGTTGTACTCAAGGATGTTAGTTAAATAATTGGAGAAATGAAAGAACATTGATAACTTTCTTGATTTTAGTGAAATTTACTAAACTCAGTAAATGCATTATCTATATCCATATATTACTTCAATTGATAAAAATGGAGATGCCTTGCATGAGAAAGGCTGTCTGTCAGTAAGGCTCATGGCAACAATAGTCTCAAAGCAATTTTAGTGTTTAACAGTGATATTTGGAAATGTATGGAAAGCTACACTATAATCTTCAACATTCACAAATTTAATTTTTTGTAGTTTGTCCCCATGCAACACTATTCTCTCTAAACCTATCTCTGTTATACATAAAGACACTGTAGGGGATATTAAATTATTCCTTTTACAATTAAAGAAGTACATTGCTCATTAATGCAAATTATTTTAATATTTTAAGTACTTTAAGTTTCTAAAGTATTTTGAGTAGCTTTAGAACTTCCTGACTTCTCAATCCCTACCACAATGCCCAGCTATCTCCTTTCATCATTTTGACAATAGAAATGATTTTGTGAATTCTCCTTGAACGTATTTCACAGGTCAGCAGTCTCACTCCAATATAGATCTACATCTTAGGTTAGATCATAATTTGTTTTCTGCTTTACCTTCACCCTGACATGCTATTTCATATAAAGAAACAGTAAATCAATAGAATCATTGTGGGTGGGATTCTGTGAAGAAAACAACCTGTGTTTTGCTTAATTATAAACTCATTGAAATAAGACATGACATTTCCAAAGTTGATTTATTCTTACAAGTCAACTTTCCCAAAAAGCTAATTGTGGGGCTTAGTGTCCTGGTTAATGAAAACTACACACAAACAAAGTCACCACTGGTCTGGTTAAAACTAAAAAGTCATAGATCAGTTACTCATATCTGCTCAATTATAGCAGAAATTTTTACCTAGTCCATAAAAAAAAGGAAAAAGAAAATTCTATTCCAAGAGAAAACATTTTTTATTCATATGATTTCTGAGTGACAGGATCACAATGCCATGGGGAGGAGACTATATTTTATAAAAGGAATTGTGGATATATTTGGAGTGGGTGTTCAAGGGTCCTAATATTCACATATAACTAGATAATTTATAATTTGCGCACATGCAACACACTTTAACTTGCTAATATTTGTTCTTCTCTCTGGCCTCTTAATAGATTAGTATTTCATTTTTTTGGAGGAGAGAATCATAGCACAATAAACCCAGGCTATTGGAAGAAGGTCAAATAGGTAGCAAATGACAGAATAAAGAGTTGCTCTCATTATTTCTGGAAAAGAGGTCACGCAGTATGTCCAAACACTTGAACACATAGGGAATCTTTCCTCAGAACACATTACTTGCCATGTCTGTGACTGTCCTAATTCAATCATAATAAGAGGCTCTTCGAAGGGCTCACTCTCCTGGAACCCTCTTGGATGTCAGTGATCATATTGCACTAGTAAGATTACTTACCATTGTGTATTAGCATTGTCAGGAAATGCATTTTAAAATATAAGCTAAAATGCAGCACACTGAAAAGTAATCTCCGCATCAACAAATGGTTTAAAAATGCAAAAAGAAAACCAGACAAACTATGACTCGTATTGTTCTCTCCTCTGATCCATTTTTTTTAACTAATCTGTTTCATAGCTTGGGCATAAAGGATTTAAAAATAACTCCATTATGTGTTTATTTTCTGTCCCAGGTAACTGTCTGGTTTTCAGCACTTGGTAGATAATAAAAATATGTGGAATATTATTGTATAGTAATTGATTTACTTCAGAATTAATTTAGGTGAGCAATAATGGAATATTATTAACATCTTGATTTTCCTAGTGCATTAAAAGGTTCATGTAGTAAAAGGAACTGTGGATTAAAAAGTTGGACTGAAGCAGATATTTCATATCATCATCAATGTGTGGTATCTTCCTGTGGCTGTCTTCCTGGGGATGAAAACCTGTCCTGTAAGCTATTACTCTCCCATATATCTGGGTTTCCACTCAGTCTGTCTTTTCCACAGGAAACAATGAAAAGAAGCATCCCCAAGGAAGTAGAAAGTGTTCTGGGTCACTGATGTAATTGGATCGGATATATTTATATTCTAGTAGATCAAGGTCAGAGACTCGAATTGAATTTGAAATTGTGTTGTATTTCTTTCTAACTGAAGAAAGACATTTGCAAGATATGATCACCCAGATTATGTACTTAAATTTTCAGCCAATCAAGCCTACAGGACCTTTGCCTTGAGATGTATATCCCCCAAGGGTCAGCATTCAAAAAAAAAAAACCGAAGAAGAAGAAGAAAGAAAAGAAAAGAAAAAAGAAATCTGCATTTACTCCTCATCAAAAGTAGTTGATAACCAACAAGCTGTGAGTCAAAAAGAAGTATGTTTAGGAAGGCAGATTTCTCTATACCTTCTTTACATAAGAAAAAAGAGATGTGGTATAGGGGTGAGAAGTAATTAGTTTTGAGTTATTATATCATTTGAAGTGTTATATTTCATGTTTCTATGGTGGTTAGAAGTAGATTTGGAAAATGTAAATATAATACATATACTAATATATGTCAAACATATCAAATTGTATAATTATATACACCTTCAAAAATAAATTAATATAATCATTCATTTTTTTATCCTTCTATTGTAAAATATGATTTCCTACAGAAAGGAATAAGGCTGCTACAGCAAATGAAAGGGGACTTCGACCAAAGTTGAGTATATTTAGATATATGCATATAGAAAGCCAAAATAAATGTAGAAATTAATAATTTGGAATAAACATTTTTAAAATGCTTATGTATGAATTTAGACATATACAGTAATTTTTATTGCCATTCTCCCTTTTGGCTTTAGCTACGAAATTTTCACAAAACAGGGAATGTTAACTTTATTATTTCTAAATGGCTACAACATAGACATTACATCAGAAACCTACAGCTTTCAAAATAAGATGGCCTAAAGGGTAACCTGAATAACGTAGAGCCATTTCTATATTAAGACATTATATAATGGAAGAAAACAAAATGTTTCTCTATAATGAGGTGGAATCGAGGGGTATTGTGAAAGTAACCTATAGAAGAAAGAATTTGAAAACTCATGGTTTAAGGGTGAATTGAACAGATTTTCACTCAAGAGGCAATAAATAAAATCAATACTATGTTTTCATTTAAAGGTTATGCTTCCAAGATTCAAATGGAGTTTTGGTATTTAACTAGCAAGAACAGTTCAATACGTACATCACTTAGTACCTTCCATTCTGGGCTGACATTCCTGAAGGTCTGGTTATAATATTTGCTTCACTGCTAATGGGTGTCTAAGCATTTTAAATGTAAACATTTTGCTAAACTCTCTTTATCTTAGTTTCTTCATCCTTGGACTCTTACCTATTTAGTTATCACGCCAAACAGAACAGAAATATTGTCAATATTAGTTAAAAACTAAATATCAACATTCTGCCTTTTGCTATGATCCAAATGTGTCCCCTGAAATTCATATATTGAATCCTGACTTCCAAGATGATGGCAATAGGGGATGGGGTTTTGGGACATGAACAGATCAGAGGGTGGAGCCCTCATGACAGAATTCATGTTCTTCTCAAAGAGACGACATAGAGCTACCTTCCAGAGAGATGTAGGCAGTCTGCAGCTCAGGAGAGGACCCTCACCAGAACTTGACCGTCAGTACTGGCACCATGATCTAGGAGTTACCAGCCTCCAGAACTGTGAGATATAAATTTCTGTTATTAATAAGCCCCTCAGTCTGTTGTGGTTTTGTAATAACTCCCTGAACAGACTAAGACATCTTTCTGGATGTAAAAATGAAATCTATAAGTGTGTGTGTGTGTGTGTGTGTGTGTGTGTGTGTGTGTATACACACACGTATTTGTAAAATTAATTTCTAGCATATTAATTTCTAGCATACATTTAGAATAAATATATAGAATAAAATGTTGTGTTTGTATGTGCGTATGTGTTTGGTTCTATCTGCATCTTGCGTACAGGCATATACAGAGATAACATAGGGAGAAAATACTTTTGCATAAGAGAATTTATAAATTGTTCAATTATAAATATATTCCGAGGGATTTTATTTACACAATGAGATGTGGAAATTTTGTTGAATAATATGTTAATTTCATTCTTTCTGTCTCCTTTAATTGTCTGTCCCAAGTACTTAACTGCTTAAAATCCCCACTATTAGGTAACAGTTCTTAGTGGAATTTGTGAACCCACTTGACTGTTCTTATATTCTCCTGGGGTCTCCAAGACTTCTCAGTGGTCATGCAGGGAGCACTGGAGAAAACACCAAAATCCAGTATGAATCATTTAAATAAGAGTTTTTCAGAATCCTGTCTATCTACAGATTGTTCGGTTCTATTTGGAGATCATGTATCTTTCTGATTTGTTGTTAGTGCCTTACAAATACCTTATCATGCTATAACTCTTCTTCAACTTACCCTCCATGTAAGTAATATTTACTTTCTTTCTCTATTTGGAGAATTCATATAGCTTCTTACAGACATATATCCAGCAAAGTATTATTCACAGCTTATAGCTCTCCAGTCAATGAAGAGTCCCTTAATTAAACAACTTGCCATAGTTTAAACAAATATGTATATTAACAGCTCTCCTAACAAAATCACTAGTGACAAACATTCAAGACATCCTATGAGTACATTTCTTTTCTATCTTAAAATATCAGGATCTTTCAGATCACGGTATGTTTGCATCTTCTAAAAGTATTATTTGACAAAATACCAATAATTAACTATGGAGACATTCTTATATAATGATAACAATCTACATACTGATTTGGACAGAGAATTTCAATCGCTGTTGCATTGGTTGTTTCTCTACCCCAAGTTCACCAAACTATCATGGCAGAGTGCTGCATATTCAGTGGACAATCAATAAAAATAAATAGGATTCTTATCACCTACAAGCAGACTTCACAGCAAAACAGAAATATAAACGATTAATACACAGCATTTTAAAACTAAATATCAGATATATGTTAGGGATCAATGTTTCCTCCAATTCTAGAGTGAATTGGTTGTTAACACCTGAGAAAATATAAAAAACTCTATGATGAGGACTCAGCCTTTATGTTTCCTCTGGCCATTTCTTTCCAATTGAATGGTATCTTTTGAATCTAAGATCCAATTATCATCATTTGAGGAAAGATTCTGACTACCAATTTAATATAATTCTTTTTTTTTAGCAGCTTGCAATGATACATGGAGGGAATGGAACTAAGTTCTTATTTAGTGCTAAATTATCTACTTCATGTTATAAGCAAATGTTAGAAATGAAGAAAGGATGCTCTGTACAATTTTTCTCAAATAACACAGATTGGATGTTCAGTAATTGGCCTAAAGTTCTGATTTCTGGTCAGTTACTTAAATTTGAGACCACATTTTATATATCAATATAACAGTCTCTCTTTCTTGAGCCTTTGCTCATTTATTAGAGCAATTCCTATTTATATAATGCCCATCTCTGAGAAACTTAGTGTAATTTAAATTACTCATTAATCCTGATAACACAATTGTGAATTAAACCATTAGTCCTACACAGTGATGGAAACTGAGGCAGCACTCATTTTAGTGGTTCTCGTAATGTCTTACCATCTCCCATTTGTGACAATCTGCTTTCCAGAAGGAATTGTCACCTCATATGCATTCAGCATTGGTAGGTCATCATAATCAAAAGTTTCCATAGAGACTGTCCCAAACTTTCACATTTTGTAGCCCATTAGCTGAGAGAGATGCTTCAGTTTATGCCACTGCACATACATCTGGTGAGAAAAATCCCCTCTGTGGTCACTGGAGCAGCCATGAGGGGAAGACAGCGAGTGACATAACGGGCTGTGCCAGAACAAGGCTCAGGACCCAGGTCTAGCAGTAAGGGTCCTCGAAATCCTATTCACGGCATTTCAATTTTCAAAATATTCAGTAACACAAAGGCTCCAAGCCTTCAGTGGTAAGCAGCAAGAACGGCAGTCACAGCCCCTTGCAACTTCTGAGCCTCTGAGTCTGTATTTTTCTATACACAAAGTGAAAATAGTAAGCAGTCCTAGTTCTCATCGGTTTGAATAGTCATTCCAAAAACAGGAACTCAAGAACCCATACTGAAATTCGTCCTGATAGAGACAGCTTCTTTATAAAGGAAGAGAGATACACGTACATGTATTTTGTGGTGATGCATCCAAGACAACGCTAGTGTGATACCACATGTAGGAATCATGTTGAATTTTAAATAACTAAATGGTAACAATTATAATCATTGCTAAATTTCCTAAAGAAGTGGACACAGGAACATAGGATATAAATTCCAATTGTTGATCTGTAACAGAGCATGGTTTCTCAATA